>BLSH010276979.1:37760-54458 GCA_018402905.1 Glandirana rugosa | reverse complement strand
GGCACTTGCCCTAGTTTGAAGATGATTTTAGAACAGTTATATGGCTTCTACCGTTAATTAATACTTTTCAGACACAGTTTGAAGATGATCCACATTCACCTCCATTTTTGCTTTTTTTATGTTTTTATTTTTTTAAAAATATTTACAGTTATTTCCCTGTCCCCATTTTTTTGTAGGGCACTTGCCCTACCCTTACCCCCATTTTACTTCCTTTTGCAGCCCTCTGGGGCTTTCCAGGACTTTCCTACAGCCATTTTTGTGCCTAAAAGTTCGGGTCCCCATTGATTTCAATGGGGTTCGTTGTCCGTGCGATCGTTCGGGTTCCGTCCGGACCCGGACCCGGACTTTGTCCCGAAGTTCGGACGGACCAGCAGAACCCGAACTTCCAGGTGTTCGCTCAACTCTACTTGTGAACTATCTGATTGTAATTCCCTTCTTGTTCAAAACAAGTTATAATGCCATCAACACAGATAAGGATGTATATCCATCTGTCTCCTTGATTCTTTGAGTAAAGACAGGGGTCTGCTTTACTTCTTGAGAACCACTCTCTGATAAGTACTTCATTGACTTTCTAATTCCACATCCTTGCAGATTGTTTAAAGTTGTTGTCTGAAGTTTACGTACCAGGTTGTCTCCTTGCTCAAACCCTGGTGGTAGCCCCATGTAGAGAACTTCCTTCATGTCTCCATATAGGAAAGCTAGGTGTGTCAATTGCATGTCCTTCCCGGCTGCAATGCTAAGAAGTGCTCTGATGGTGGAGTGTTTTACGATGGAAGCAAATGTTTCATTGTAATCTTCACCAAAGTTCTGGGAGTAACCCTGGCAACTAGTCTGGCTTTGTATTTGTGGATACTCCCTTCTGCATTTGACTTTATTTTGAAAGTCCACTTACTTCCTATAGTTTTGCGGTTAGGAGGGAGCTCTGTGAGTGTCCAGGTTTTATTTTCTTGAAGTGACTTTAATTCTTCTTCTGCTGCCTCTCTCCATTTATTGGCTTCACGTTTTTGCAATTTTCCTATGTTTTCCCAGGATGTTGGTTCAAGTATGCTGTTTGTTTTCACAGTGTATGACAGCTTGCGGGGTGGTATCCCCTTTGTAATCTGATCTTCTGATTTCAGGCAGTTCAGCAGGATCTGGTGGGGAACTTTAGGCATTGTGAGTTCCACCTCTTATTCTGACTTCTGCACAGGTTCGCTTTGATCGACCTTTTCTTCTGGTTTCTTGGGCATATTCACTTCACAGCTTGCAGGGATCAGCGCTTCTTGTGATGGGCTCTCATCAAAATAAACACTATGACTTATTGTCACTTTGTCAGTCTTTGGGTGTAGGATTCTGTAACCCTTAGTTTGCTCACTGTAGCCTACTAGAATGCCCTCTATGGTCCTGTTCTCCAGCTTTGATTGCTTTTCACTTGGAATATAGGCATATGTTTTACATCCAAACACTATGATGTGCCCTATGCTGGGCTTTGATCCATGCCACATTTTGAATGGTGTACTTTTAATGGCTCTTGAGGTTAGTCTGTTCTGTAGGTAGGTTGCAGTCATGACTGCTTCTCCCCAGTACTTGTGAGGTAGGTTGTCATCCAACAACATGCATCTGGCCATTTCTATAAGAGTGCGATTTTTCCTTTCTGCTACACCATTTTGTTCAGGAGTGTAAGGTGTGACTGTCTGGTGTACTATTCCTTGTCTCTTCAGATATGAGGCCACTTTGCTTATGTATTCTCCACCATTGTCGGTCCTTAATATTCCTGGTTTGCGTTGGAATTTGTTGCTAGACATGGCAACAAACTCTTGACGTTTCTCTGATGTTTCATTGTTATGTTTCATAAGATAAGTAGTGTACCTGGAATAATTATTAATGAAAGTCAGTAGATATCTGTTCCCACCTGATGTGGGAGTTTTCATTGGACCGCATACGTCACTGTGCATGAGCTGTATGGGTTGGGTGGTTTTTATTTGAGATGCCTGTGGAAGGGGAGCATGTGTGGCTTTTGCTTCAATACAGCACTTGCATTTCATGAGCACTTTGCAAGGTATTATTGTCAAATCTTCTGATAAGCCTCTCTTTATAATGTCCTGTATAGATTCTGGACTTCTGTGCTCCCGTTGTCTGTGCCATAAATGAATACATTTGCTGTATGGGTTATTAGAGACTATATTGGCTTTCTGGTCTGTGGTGATGAGCCTGTATAGGTGATCATCTAGTTATCCTTTTGCGAGAAGTTGCTTATTATTGTGAATTGTGCATTCATAACCCTGGAACTTAACTGTGAGACCATTGTTTGCAAGACTTTTCACTGATAGAAGGCTGCCTTCTAGTTCTGGAACATACAGCACTTTCTTTACCAGGATACTGTGGTGACCTCTGTGAGGGATTGCTCAAGTGGGGGATCACTTCCCCTGGGATGAAGTTAGTCCAGACAGCATGTTTTTAAATGTCTGACGTGTAGCCAGCTTTATTGTCAGGGGTGCAACAGATAAAAACAAAACAAAATAGAAAACAAATCCTTGCCGTCCAGCGCTAAACTAAACAGTATAGGTTTCCTCACTATACGGTGCAGGGCTGGTCCCAGACATCCACAAAATATAAGCAATATGCAAATTTTTTCCTTACATTCTGTAAGCAAACATTTCCCAGATCAGCTCCCTCAGAATCAAGGCCAGAGCCACACTGTGCTCTCTTCCTGGTCATTTAAACACCACCTGAGAGTGGACTCAATAGGGTAACAAAATCTGGTCCAGAACCAAGCCTGCCAAGGTGGCTGGTAACACCTGGACTGGATTCAACCTTAGTCCACTCAAAATGAACGTATGCGGGGAGACAGATATCGTCCATCCACTACTGCACCTCGCATAACGTCACACCTCCTTGTGGTGTAATGCAGTTCAGGAAGCCCTGACCTTTACCTTCGGATGTGATGCTTTTCCCGTTTGCTAGGAAAACTTTGTCTTTTACACTGTAATCAGTGTTTGTGAAGAAGGTCTCATCGCTAGTCCTGTGGCTTGTCGCTTCTGAGTCTATGCACCAGCAGCGTGGCTTGCTGCTCTTTGTCACTTTAAAGGTGCCACTCCATGATCTGTCTGCAGGTTCCTTTGTGGCTGCTTTGACTCTTTCTTTTCTGGATAGCTCTAGCTTTCGCTGCTTGGCTTTTCAGATAGAACAGTCCTTTTTTAAGTGACCAATTTCTTTACAGTGAAAACAGGCTCTGCTTTCTTCATTGTGCTTTGTCATCATGGTGCATATTTTCTTTAGTTCTTTCATATTCATTGATTAATTTGCCTTTGACATATTTCAGCATTAGTTCCTGCTCGGGTCTGGTTTCTAAAGCGTTAATAAGAGCAGTATATGTCTCTGGAAGGCTGCAGAGGAGCAGGGAAACAATATGGTTATCTTTGATGTCCTCTCTGATCGCACACAGCTGCTCTATGATTTCTAGCATAGCTTTCACATGGTTACACATTTGCTCGCCTTCTTCTAGTCTTATCTTATAAAGCTTTCATAGTAGAGATAGCTTACTGTTGAGGCTTGAACGTTCATGCAGTTTCTGCAACAAAGTCCACATACCTTTAGCCGTTTTTTCTGTTCTTATCTGGATAAGTTGGTCATCTTCCACTAATAAGCTTATAATTGCTTTTGCCTGTCTGTTTTTCCTGCCCCAGTCCTCCGCCTCTCCGTTTGTGGGTCTGTCTGTATTAAGCACTTGCCACAAGTCATCCTTGTTCAGAAGCATTTGTAGCTTAAATTTCCACAGCTTGTAGTTAGCATTGTTCAGCTTTGCTATTGCAAACTTCACATGTGCACCACTTGCCATCTTTGCATACAGTACTCACAGACTCACTGTACTCACTGAGTTGCAGAACTCTCTTTCCAGTGCCCTGGATGCCGGGTGTATCCTCTCCAATGTCTGGGTGACTGAGACCCATAACCTATTGTGCAGAGTATTGCTATAATGCTGGAAGCTTCTTGTATGCAGAGGATAGCTTTACTTTCATTGAGGAGTATCAGAACATAAACAGGAACTAGGAGCATACAAATACACTGAGCATAGACAGAACGTACATCCTATGATTACATTATCATAGATAACACACTATAACACTGCAGTGCCACCTGCTGGTATAAATAGGTATAATGCATATGCAGTATATAGTCAGTTTATAAGCAACTTTGCTGTTGTACTTCTCCAACAATAATTCCATGTGAAAAAAATATTTATATCAATAGACAAATGTAAAAAAGCGTGGCACTCTTGGGGGAATTCAGGCTTGACTTCCGTGGACAATGCTACCTCTAGGCATATGTGAATGACAGCGAACGAATAAATAGAGTTTGAAAAGAAAGAAGGGATTTATGGCAAAATTAACCCAAGGGAGGGTGAAGTTCTTCTTTAAATAACAGATAAAATACTAGGAATACCACTCCTGTACTAACTTTTGTCTGAAGAGTAGTGATGTCACACCTGTATCATATAACTCATATCTGAAGAGCAGAGATATCACTCCTGTATATTAGAACTTATAGCTGGAGAGCAGTGATACCGCTTCTGTATAATACAGTATAATATATGTAGCAAGTGATGATGTCTCTCCTGTTTAATATAACATATCTAGAGAGCAGTGATTGCACTCCTGTGTAATAAAACTTATATCTGGACCTTGACTGAAATTTTGAATAATCAAAACCATCATAATATAAGCACTCGGTGCTCCGTCCATGCTGTTACTAAGTCATTTTGCATCATCACGCAGCCTTGGCACTCTGATTGGACTGGAATGGACTTTGGTACAAGGACAAAATTTGTGCCTGAGTTGTGTTGTGTCTCTCACCAGCAGCCAATAATATTCAGAAGGCACAGCCGATACAGGGAGGCTATAAAAGTTTATTATTTCTGGCTCCATTTCCAGCCGACTCAGGGTCACAGTCTGCAACCGAAATAATACGCACTGTGCTCTAATAAAGAAGAATTGCACTACCTACTAGACGTGATGTCTATATGGAATGATCACATCACAGGTTTTACGGATGCACTGTTTCCAGATGTCCCATACCTGCTATATAATACAATTTATTTTAAGTGATTGTGCCATCTTTGAGCCCTGTCAATTACAATACCTGAGTCCTGAAGAAGAGGGAGACTTTTGAGCCCCTGAAACTTGCTGGATGCTTTTTGTTATTCTGAGTCAGGGAGGCATCCTAAGGTCAAAAAGATGTGACCAGCACAGTACTGGGAGTAACATCCTTTGGTTGGGGAGATATGACCAGTACGGTTTTAGGAATGGCACTCTTAGGTCAGAGACATGACCGACTCAATAATGGGGATGGTGCCTTACTCAGGGAGATACATAGCTTCCAATTGTCCCTGATTTTAAGGGAATGTCCCTCTGTCCCTCTTTCCTTCTCATTTGTCCCTCATTTCGGTCTGATCTATATACAGTATCTCACAAAAGTGAGTACACCCCTCACATTTTTGTAAATATTTTATTATACCTTTTCACGTGACAACACTGAAGAAATTACACTTTGCTACAATGTAAAGTAGTGAGTGTACAGCTTGTATAACAGTGTAAATTTGCTGTCCCCTCAAAATAACTCAACACACAGCCATTAATGTCTAAATCACTGGCAACAAAAGTGAGTACACCCCTATGTGAAAAATGCCAAATTGGGCACAAAATGTCAATATTTTGTGTGGCCACCATTATTTTCTAGCACTGCCTTAACCCTCTTAGGCATGGAGTTCACCAGAGCTTCACAGGTTGCCACTGGAGTCCTCTTCCACAACGACATCATGGAGTTGGTGGATGTTAGAGACTTTGTGCTCCTCCACCTTCCGTTTGAGGATGCCCCACAGATGCTCAATGGGGTTTAGGTCTGGAGACATACTTGGCCAGTCCACCACTTTTACCCCCAGCTTCTTTAGCAAGGCAGTGGTTGTCTTGGAGGTGTGTTTGGGGTCGTTATCGTGTTGGAATACTGCCCTGTGACCCAGTCTCCGAAGGGAGGGGATCCTGCTCTTCTTCAGTATTTCACAGTACATGTTGGCATTCATGGTTCCCTCAATGAACTGTAGCTCCCCAGTGCCGACAGCACTCATGCAGCCCCAGACCATGACATTCTCACTACCATGCTTGACTGTAGGCAAGACAAACTTGTCTTTGTCCTCCTTACATGGTTGCCGCCACACACACTTGACACCATCTGAACCAAATAAGTTCATCTTGGTCTCATCAGACCACAGGACATGGTTCCAGTAATCCATGTCCTTAGTCTGCTTGTCTTCAGCAAACTGTTTGCGGGTTTTCTTCTACATCATCTTTAGAAGAGGCTTCCTTCTGGGACGACAGCCATACAGACCAATTTGCTGCAGCCTGCGGCATATGGTCTGAGCACTGACAGGCTGACCTTCCACCCCTTCAACCTCTGAAGCAATGCTGGCAGCACTCATACGTCTATTTCCCAAAGACAATCTCTGGATATGATGCTGAGCATGTGCACTCAACTCCTTTGGTCGACCATAGCGAGACCTGTTCTGAGTGGAACCTGTCATGTTAAACTGCTGTATGGTCTTGGCCACCGTTCTGCAGCTCAGTTTCAGGGTCTTGGCAATCTTCTTATAGCCTAGGCCATCTTTATGTAGAGCAACAATTATTTTTTTCAGATGCTCAGAGAGTTCTTTGCCATGAGGTGCCATGTTGAACTTCCAGTGACCAGTATGAGAGAGTGAGAGCAATAACACCAAATTTAACACACCTGCTCCCCATTCACACCTGAGACCTTGTAACACTAACGAGTCGCACGACCCCAGGGAGGGTAAATGGCTAATTGGGCCCCATTTGGACATTTTTACTTAGGGGTGTACTCACTTTTGTTGCCAGCGGTTTAGACATCAATGGCTGTGTGTTGAGCTATTTTGAGGGGACAGCAAATTTACACTGTTATACAAGCTGTACACTCATTACTTTACATTGTAGCAAAGTGTCATTTTAGTGTTGTCACATGAAAATATATATTAAAATATTTACAAAAATGTGAGGGGTGTACTCACTTTTGTGAGGTACTGTAGTTGTGTATAAAATGCACTTTTATCTTTCAAAAGGTGTTTTACAGAGCTAAACCTTTCATTTAGTTTCTAAATTGCTGCATTCGTAAATTTCAAAAGCCAATACAAAGGAATTATAGTGATTAAAAAAAATATTTGTGGGTTTAACCAATATTTTTTTGTATAATTCTCTTTTAAGGGGGCATGGCAGGGGGCGTGTCCTATGTCTACATCAGTTTTCTAATACAACATAGGTGTCCCTCGTTCCCAACTCAAAAAGTTGGGAGGTATGGAGATGTGACCAATGCAGTGCTGGGAATGTCACTCCATTATAAGGATGGGTTGGGGGTGTTTGCAAGTGCACGTGCCCGAGCCCTCCGGGAATTGAACCCTGCACTGCGCTAATCAGAGGCAATGAGACATTCTCCAATCGCTGCAGCCATGCATCTGGGAAATGTCTCGCTACGTGTGATTAGCGCAGTGCAGGCTTAACTTCCTGGCGGGCTCTGGCACATACAAATACATAACACATCCCTCTCTTCTCCATAGTCAGCGGAGATAGCAGTGAACAATAATAGCTGTTAACAATCCAGATGCAGAGAGTACACATTGTCAGCTCACAAGCTTGCTGGCTGGATGAACAGTTATTTTTGCACTTGAACAGATATACTAAAATGCTTCCATTTGTATATTTAACAGACCAAAATGGAGCACAACAGAGAAATCTGTTGTTTGAGTTTATACATACGTTAGGCCCCTTTCACACATATGGACCGTTTATCCATTTTTCATCCATCCGTTGACGGATGAAAAACGGACATCAATGCAACTCTATGGAAAAATGGATGACAACTGATGATCATTCATTTTCATCCGCTTCCGTCAACATCCGTTTTTTTGAACGGATGAAAGTCCTATTTTTCATCCGTCAAAAAAACGGATCGGACGAAAAACGGATCTACACGGACAAACGGTCAGTTTTTCATCCGTTTTTGCATTGGTAGTGGATGTAAAAAAAACTGATGAAAAACTGATGACCACAGATGAAAAAACAGATGAAAAACGGATGAATACTTCATCCGTTTTGATGTGACGGAACTGATGAACTGATGAATGGTCCATATGTGTGAAAGGACCCTAAAGCCGCAGAATTTGCACTGAAGTGATGGCTATAGTAAAAGCAGAGTATTGGCTAAGCATGGGGGGTTATTGCAGTTTAGAGATGTTACTGAGAGGGTAAAGTGACTGGGGAAAACTGTGTGGTTACCAGAAATGAGGCAGCTGGAATGGGATGTGCAGTTACCAGGAAAGAAGTGTAGCGCCCTCCACGCTAGATAGGTGTTAGGATAGGTTTTTTTCTAGGTTAGGCAAAATTTAGTCAGGCCGGACTTAGTGCAGACCTGATTGTTTTGATTCTGGGCTGAGAGTGGCTCAGGTAGGACAGGGTGATTCACAGATGGTGTCATCAGGACCTCTCACTTCTTTCCAGAGGCTTCTGGTGTTTTCTGGAAAGAGAGGTGGGAGGGGAGGTGTAGCCATCTGGGGTGTCCTAAGGAGCCCTGACCAATTTCCAATCTGGATTGGCAGGGGGTAGGCTTCCTTAAATACCCTGGGTCAGCCCAGTTTGGGAGAAGAAGTTTGAGTGGAAGTCTGGAGCTGGAATAGTGTGGAGACTGTCGCGGCCTAGGGGAAGCTCCCAGTCTGGAGGGGTGACCCCGGGCCTGGAGTGCTCGGGTGAAGCCAGGAGGAGAGAGATCTTGGTGGCAGGCACAAGGCAGAGTGGAAAGGACAGCGGGAGAAAGCACTATCGGGAGAGATCTTCAGTGTGGAACTACAAGTGTCAGGAGTCGGAGAGCAACATACCCTGGTATACTGTTAGAGGAATGCCGGAGCAGATTGGGGTGAGAGACAGTCTGGGAAGGATGCAGAAGCCAGTGTGGGACTTTGGTGTTGCTGAGGCAGTGGAGAAGGCCATTGCAGCTGGAGTAGCTGGCAGGGCCTGGAAGAAGATGGGCTAGGAGTAGTAGTCCATCACCTTAGTTAGCACAGAGTACTTTGTTACACTTTGGAGGCTAATAGCCTCTGCCTGTAATGGGCGGTCCGGAGGTCCTGCTTCAACTACAGCAGGCCTCACCATGTGCTAGCTAGGCCTAAGAAGACATTTTGAGGCCTGGTAAATATCCTTCTAGGTCTCACCAGTGAGAAGCAAGTGTTGTGCAGGAGTGAGGAACAAGGAGTGAAATGTGTAGCAAATCTCCAAAGCTGGAGTGAAGAAGGAGAAGTGTATATATGGAGGTGTATATAGAGGTCCCATGTAAAGAACTGTTTGATTCTTGGGCATCCCATAATCATCCCTACCCCATCCAAGTTCAAATCCCCCTGTTTTGTGTCTCCGGATGTGTGGAAAAAAGTGTGATTGAGGGCAGTGTGATCAGGTGAACCACAACAACCAGCCACCCCTAAGGGGGCCATTGGCTACAGAAGTCAAACTTTCTGAGATGGGAATGAGGGACACCTATTAGCAAAAGTATGTAGGCATAAGACATACCCCCTGCCATGCCCCCCTTAAAGGAGAATTGTACAAAAAAAATGATTGGTTAAACCCACAATTTTTTTTTTGCACTACTATTCCTATATTAAAGAAAAAGAAAGAAAGGTGTTGCGCTAAAACTAAAACGTAAATGAGAGCAATATGTGTTCATATTTTTAAAAATGTGCAAGCGTTTAACACGTGAAATTCAATAACGTGATATAATCATTCCAAAAAATATAAATAAAGTCCAAAGTGTCCCCAGATACTTTCTGTGTAATTATGACTTATGCACATAAATGGGTGAAATCAAAGTGAAATAAAAGGGTCCAAGAAAATAGTGCAAAGGTGATCAACTTCCAAAGTTCCAGTGTCAATGGTTGAGTGGACCACTGCAATTCGGCATAGAATCCTTAATTTAGTAATATTAAAGGTAGGTTCTTACCAGCGATGTTGGGTACACGTGGTCATACGACCAGTGGACCAAGCACGCTTAGGTGGACACCTCCACAGGCAGCAATGGTAGGATCCTCCTCCGTGGTGCTGGTAACCTCCGCTTGGCTAAGCAACCCCTCAGCTGTACTCTGGTTCAAGTAGACCTTGGTATCACAGGACACAGGGGTACATACGAAGAAAAAAAACACTCCACATGGTGTAGTGGTAAAAGTATACAGAATTTATTAAAACCGATACAGGAACAACTAAAAGCCAGCATATAAAAACATAAAGTAACTGCGATAGGCACTTGGTCCCCACCTATTCCTTTATATTGGCTTTTGGAATCTACAAATGCAGCAATTTAGAAATAGGATGAAAGGTTTAGCACCAGGAAACACTGTTTGAAAGATAAGTAGTGCATTTTGTAGGCAACTATATAGATCAGACCAAAATGAGGGACAAATGAGGAGGAAAGAGGGACAGAGGGACTTTGTTCCGAATTAGAGATAGTCCCTCAACATCAGGGACAGTTGGGAGCTATAGATGAGGTGGCCTGACAGATATAGTGTTACCAGGCAGCGAGGTAGCTGGAGAAGGATATGCTGGTATCAGAGGGTGAGGTGGCCAGAGAGGAAGTGCTGTTGCCAGGGGGTAAAGTGGCTGGAGAGGGATATGCTGTTTTTGGAGCATGAGGTGGCCAGAGAGGAATGTGATGTTACCACAGGTGAGAGGAGCTGTGTTACCATGGGATGAGGTGGTTGGGGAGGAATGCATGGTGGGTAAGGGGATTTAGTGGCCCTGAAAGAATGTGTTGTTACCAGGGGTTGCGGATGCGTTGTAAGTAGGGAGTCAGGTGGGTGGGAAGAAATGCGCTGTGACCAGTGGCGGAACTACCAGGGTCGCAACAGTGGCACTTGCGACCGGGCCCTAGCATCCTGCCACTCTCGGGGGGCCCCAGCGGGGTTGCTAGTCGCAGGGCTCTGAGCTGAGAGTGTCTCTCTCTTACAGCTCAGAGTTGGTGTTCAATTGAATACTGCCTCCCGTCCCCCCTCCTTCCTCTCTCGCATAGAATGGGAGAGGAGACAGCCGATCTGATCCTTCTCCCCCACCGCTCTCTTGTGTGTGCTCTGTGGGAAGTCAAGTGTGTAGCACACACAGGAGATGGACGGCATTCCGGATTGATGAGCACTGGTGAGCACTGATAGGTGGGATGAGATTGATGAGCAATGATAGGAGGCACATATGGGCACCGATAGGTGGGTTTGATGAGCACTGGTGGGTACTGATAGGTGGGATTGATGAGCACTGGTGGGCACTCATAGGTGGGATTGATGAGCACTGATAGGCAGCACTGATGGGCACTGATAGGTGGGATTGATGAGCACTGATAGGTGGTACTGATGGGCACTGATAGGCAACACTGATGGGAACTAATAGGCTGCATTGATACGCACTGATAGGCGGCACTGATGGGCATTGAGCAAGGATAGGCAGCATTGATGACCACTGATAGGCACCATTAATGAACACTGATAGGCAGTACTGATAAGCTGCACTGGTAGGTGACAATGATAGGTGGCACTGATAGGCGGCATTGATGAGCACTGATAGGCAGCACTGATGGGCATTGAGCACTGACAGGCATCATTGATGGCCACTGATCAGGAGGCACTGATAGGCGGCATTGATGAGCACTGATAGGCGGCACTGATGGGCAGCACTGATTAGCTGCACTGATAGACGGCATTGATGAGCAGTGATAGGTGACACTGATAGGCGGCATTGATGAGCACTGATAGGTGGCACGGATAGGCAGCATTGATTAGCATTGATAGGAGGTACTGATAGGCGGCATTGATGAACACTGATAGGCAGCACTGATGAACATTGAGCACTGATAGATGGCACTGATAGACACCATTGAGGTGGCACTGATGGGCACTGATAGGCGGCATTGATGGGCACTGATAGACAGCATTGATGAGCAATGATAGGTGGCACTGATAGGCAGAATTGATGGGCACTGATGGGTGGCATTGATCAACACTGATAGGCAGCACTGATAGGCAGCATTGATGGGCACTAACAGGCAGCATTGATTAGCACTGATAGGTGGCACTGATGAACAGGGCACTAATTATCAATTTAAACAGTTTACTGACATTGTTGCTTCTCCTTTCACACAGACACAGCGTGGGAGGAACGGGCTGACGATAACCAGCAAGTCTGTTTACATGTGATCAGCTGATCACATGGTAAAGAGCCGCTGTGATTGCTCTGGATGCACGTCCCAGGGGACATGTGGGAGGCAGGGTTCTGGGAGGATGTCCATGGATAACCTCCCAAAATTGGAAGCCCGGGGCTCGGATGAAAGGGAGGGGTCAGGGGGGCCCATCTTGGTTTCTTGCACCGGGGCCCTGAGGGTTCTAGTTACGCCTTTGGCTGGGACCAAGGGGTGATGGTGAGGGATGTGCAACAAGGGAGTGTGGATGGCAGGGTGAGGTGAGCAGTGGATGGCACTGTGCAGGGGTTCCATAGTAGGGTGAGGAGCAAGGAACAAGGTGCCCAGAGAGAAATGCAGTGTGATCAGGAGGGTAAGGTTGTTGTGAAGGGATGTTCTGTGAACAGGATGTTAGGAGGGTGGGGAGGGGTGCACTGCCAACACAGAGTAAGGTGGTCCAGCCATCCCTGGCCACCTCACTTCTTATATTTCTCAGAGACTCAAGTAGGAGATTTCCAGATGTCGCTGGTATCTCCTCCCTTCCCACAATCAATAATGGGTAATACTGTCTCAGAGTTTAAGTTCATTGCCACACTCAACATCTAATTTTGTCCAATTGGAGAGTAATTCTCTCCACCTCATTCAATAGACCCAACCAACTTGGCATTGGAATCCCTAAACATAAGTACCAACTCCCCTTTACACTGTGTAATGTTTCCAATGAATGAATAACTTAACCAAATCAAGTTGAGAATGGGAATCCTCTGTTTAGGTATTTTTTAGTGAATCCAACAGTAATTCATTCATTCATTTATTCATATCAGCACTTATGGTTCATTCATGAACAAACACAATCCAGAAATGATTGGCATTAATATTTGTGAGTTTTCATAGAATTTGCGCTGCACTGCAGAGATCTGTCGATTTTCCAAAGCATCCCACGCATTACTCTCTTATCAGCCCAATCATGAGCATACCTGGTGTGAGGTATTGACTAAGACTTCTGGGAAACCGTCTCCAGTGGCGTTACGTGTGGCCCTCTCAAGGACTGTGAGATAGTGGACAACGTACAGCAGATTATTATCCTATCAGTCAATAACACAGAAATGCCCAGAAAACACACCAATCCGCAGTCAATCTGTGGAGGTGTAGCTGTCCTGGCCTCGTTTGACACGTTTAATATTTAATCTTCGTAGAGCTGGAATGTGAACTTTACTCATTGATCTGTGGGGCAACACAAGGAGATATTTAATATCTAAGCAGTAACTTTTTTTTTCAGGGCTTGGAAGTTTGGGGTAACTTCTTCGTGAAGAGTGATGCTGAGATGAGTGTGGTGACAGGACCCTGTGAAATTTACCCCCAAAATATGATACATCATATACCTTGTCTTATACCTGGTTCCAGGTATGGGAGACAAAAAAGTATATCCAAAGTATTTTGTAAATTTTAAAATGAGTGGAAAAAGTTTAAATTGAGACTTTTCTTCCCTTCTTGCTCCAGAGACTCAGGAGGAAGTGTGAATAAATCTTTCCAAAGTCAGGGGAAGTCCTTTTTTTTTCGAGAGCATATTTACTTGTCTATATTCCTGTTTTGGTGACATGTTAACATTTTGGATTTCCCGTCTCTTTCAGTCTGTGACAATGGTTACCATTACAAATGAATCTCCCTAGTGGGGACATAGACAGCAATAAAAACACAAATAAATGAACCTGAAATTGAAGTACCATTATTACCATTATTAGTCCAGGCACAAATTTATTCCATTGTAAATTCAGGTGGAAGACTATGCATGAAAGCCAATGTATTTTGGGGGCCAAAATTCACCTGTTTTATCAAGGCTAAAAGATACAAAATATGATATATAAATATAGTACTGTATACAGTATGGTTTAACAAAAAAAATGTCAATAAATAAAGTGTAAAAATTGTAACAATCATTTTAGTAAACCCTAAATCAAAATGCAGTGATGTTTAGTGAAAACCAAACTTCACAAATATAAATATATGTGAAAATAAATACACATATAATACACTTCGTGAAACGCATAAATGATAATCATGTCAATAAAGATGTCTGTCAAATCTGCCAGAAAAGAAATAACAATTAGGCTCCATGCACACTGGACGCTATCTGGGCTCTCTCGGTGTCGGGCAGGGGACGCTGCTTACAAAACGTTCTTTTGCAGCATTTTGTAAGCAGCGTTTACCGGCGTTTATCGGTGTCTGCGTTTTTGGGCGTTTTTTTTTCTTCATTAGCCTCCATTGACTGCAAAAAAAGGCGGACGCCGATAAACAGCCATTTACCAGCATTTATGAGCATTTAGCGGCATTTATCGGCTCCCGGCGTTTTTTGTGGTCAAAAGAACGACTTTTGAACGCCAATTCAGGGCGTTCAGATAGCAGCCCAAAAGCGCCACTGCTGATAAAAGACAATTAATGTCCATGTGTGCATGGACACATAGGATAACATAAAGTGGCATTTTTGGGCTGTTAAAAAAAACGCCCAAACGCCCAAAAACGGTTGTTTATCAGATACAGTGTGCATGGAGCCTTACACCCAGTGAAGTGTAAAAAGCATCATAACAATTTACAGTAAGTCCAAATAAAGTCTTCTTATTCAAAACAAATATTCACGCCAGTGCCTCCACCCAAAATTAGACAGACACTCACCGTATTATAAAAGCTTCTCTAATTAAAGATAGGCATGTTGATTCCCCCCCCCCCCCCCTCCATTTCCTCACTTCTTCCTTTTTAACCCCCGCACCCTTTCCCTTCCCCCCTTTTTTACTTCTCTTTTCACTCAGCACAGTATATATAATCTGGTTATGTGTTCAATTTGTGGTCTCTTGAGCTTAGAAGATACCATGGTTCTTGGGATACTCTGTATTATGTCAACACCCTGTACTTCTCATTTTATGGATTTAATGTCCTTTGTGCTATGTACACTGCTTGGTCTTTTTATTATTTAATAAACACTCCTTGTTTAAAAAAAAAAGATAGGCATGTAGCGCTTTGGATCCAAAATTGTCAGATTCCACAGATCCACTTTGCCCTGGATCAGCTAAATAGCTTCTTATGCTCCACAAAAACCATTGAAATAACATAAAGAAAAAAGACTCAATAGTGTGATAGCTATTTTAATAAAGAGGAAATGCACTTACAATGAAAAGCACATCATTGGCATTTTACATGTAGCATTTCCCCCGCAGGATTTGGCTCCTATGCTCCTGTTCCAGCCCTCAACTTCACCAACACCACCAGTATAGCACCAGTAAAGCAAGGTCCATAAAGACATGGATGAACGAGATTGAAATGGAGGTACTTGACTGGCCTGCACAGAGTCTTGACCTCAACCCGCTAGAACACTTTTGAGATGAATTAGAGCTGAGACTGTGAGCCAGGCCTTTTCGTCCACATCAGTGCCTGACCTCACAAATGCACTTCTGGAAGAATGGTCAAACATTCCCATAGACACTCCTAAACCTTGTGGACAGCCTTCCCAGAAGAGTTGAAGGTATTATAGCTGCAAAGGGTGGGCCAATTCAATATTGAACCGTACTGACTAAGACTGGGATGCCATTAAAGTTCATGCTTGTAAAGGCAGGTGTCCCAATACTTTTGGTAATATACAGCCAGGTCCATAAATATTGGGACATTGACACAATTCTAATCTTTTTGGCTCTATACACCACCACAATGGATTTGAAATAAAACGAACAAGATGTGCTTTAACTGCAGACTTTCAGCTTTAATTTGAGGGTATTTACATCCAAATCAGATGAACGGTGTAGGAATTACAACAGTTTGTATATGTTTACAAGGAGCAGATAAAAGGTCCAGAGTTAATTTCAAGTGTGCTATTTGCATTTGGAATCTGTTGCTGTCAACTCTCAATGTGAGATCCAAAGAGCTGTCACTATCAGTGAAGCAAGCCATCATTAGGCTTAAAAAAAAACAAACCCATGAGAGATAGCAAAAACATTAGGTGTGGCCAAATCAACTGTTTGGAACATCCTTAAAAAGAAAGAAGGCACCGGTGAGCTCAGCAACACCACGGAAAACAACTGTGGTGGATGACCGAAGAATTCTTTCCCTGGTGAAGAAAACACCCTTCACAACAGTTGGCCAGATCAAGAACACTCTCCAGGAGGTAGGTGTCTTAAGAAGCCAGTAGGTGGTGTCAACAAAAGGCACCACAACGACTCGAGTGGCCACGGAAGAAAGAAAAATTCCTACAAGGTTTGTCAACTAAACCGGTGTGGATTACAAAAACGATAGAGAGTACCCAAACAAAAAAAAATTCGGATTACTACCGAACGAAGTGACTATCACTGTCGAGAAACCTAGAGTGTAACTCTCAACTGTCGTTGTCTAAGGTTTACGTTTATCGTGTGAACTTTAATTGAGACCTGGAAAATAGACGAGGAACATTTGTATATGTTTGACAACATTAAGGATGTGGCA
>BLSH010276979.1:15246-29046 GCA_018402905.1 Glandirana rugosa | reverse complement strand
TGAGTGTTTTAAAACACTAATATGGCTTCTCTGCGGCTGATATAAAGATTTTCCACACAATTTGATGATGATTTTAAAACACTAATATGGCTTCTCTGCGGCTGATATAAGGATTTTCCACACAATTTGATGATGATTTTAAAACACTAATATGGCTTCCCTGCGGCTGATATAAGGATTTTCCACACAATATGATGATTTTAAAACACTAATATGGCTTCTCTGCGGCTGATATAAGGATTTTCCACACAATTTAATGATGATTTTAAAACACTAATATGGCTTCTCTGCGGCTGATATAATGATTTTCCAAACAATTTGATGATGATTTTAAAACACTAATATGGCTTCCCTGCGGCTGATATAGGGGTTTCACACACACTTTGATGATGATTTTAGAACACTAATCTTTCCCTTAAAGCAACAGGTGGAACCTTTCCCTTTACAACTTGATGATGATTTTAGAACAGTAATCTTTCCCTTAAAGCAACAGCTGGAACCTTTCCCTGTACAACTTGATGATTTTAGAACACTAATCTTTCCCTTAAAGCAACAGCTGGAACCTTTCCCTGTACAACTTGATGATGATTTTAAAAGAATAATCTTTCCTTAAAGCAACAGACTCTACCTAGTCCACAATCAGATCGTTCTGTGCAGCAGGATGAGGTGTGAAATTTGTCTCTCAAAGCACCAGTACTAGTATCTCTCCCTCCCTCAAAGCAGCAGTACTAGTGTCTCTCCTTAGACCACAATCTGATCCAGGGGAGGGCTGGGCCAGGGGGCAGGGTGGCAATTGCCCCCCAGGCCACCCTAACTTACATTCAAAATGGCTGACGGCCGCTGCCCTCTCACACTTTTTCTTCTTGTGGAGGAAGGAAGGGGTTAGGGGTGCAGCCACCAACTAACTGCAGGCAAAGGTGGGGAGGGCACCCAGGGCCGGCTGTGCTGATGGGCACTGGTGAGGCTGCATTGACGGGCACTGGTGCGGCTGCATTGATGGGCACTGATGAGGCTAAGCTGATGGGCACTGATGAGGCTGCATTGGTGGGCACTGATGAGCTGCATTGATGCATCATTTTTGTTAAACCTCCTTTGTTGCTATTAACATTAAATTATATTACCACATTGTATCATATTTGTCTTACTTCATAACATCAATCTCCGTTATAAAACCAGGTGGGCATGGATGGTGACCTGATTCAGTGGTTCAATGGGCCACTTGACTGGACTTGCCCCCCAGGCCTAAGGCTGCCAGCCCTCCCCTGATCTGATCGTTCAGTAATGCAGGATGAGATGTTCTATAATATTTGCAATCTGTCCCTCACAGAGCCAGCAGCATCCTCTCCCTAAACTATCCTGAGAGCATATGACATGCAGCACGGTGACTCCAGCCCCATATAGAGGCTGGGTCACATGGTGCACTGGCCAATCACAGCCATGCCATTAGTAGTCATGGCTGTGATGACTTCTAGGGAAAACCAGTGAAACGCTTGTTGATTGGCTGCTTTTTAACACGTGTAGTAAAATACCAGAACCCCGGACCCGAACCCGGACTTTTTTTGAAAAGTCCGGGTTCAGGTCCGGGTCCCGGACACCCAAAAGTTTGGTTCGGTCCCGAACTTAACAGTTCGGGTTCGCTCAACTCTAGTCCCTACCCTCAAGGAGCTTACAATCTAAGGTCCCTAACTCACATTCATACATATACTAGGGCCAATTTAGACAGGATCTAATTTACCTACCAGCATGTCTTTGGAGTGTGGGAGAAAACCGGAGTACCCGGAGGAAACCCATGCAGGCACAGGGAGAACATGCAAACTCCGGGCAGGTAGTGTCGTGGCTGGGATTCGAACCAGCAACCATTTTGCTGCCAGGCAAAAGAGCTATCCACTACGCCACTGTGCCGCCTGTACTACAAGTCCTGGGTCGTCTGTGATAAAAAGAATGCCAATCAATTACCTCTTCATCGCCCATATGATTTTTTCATTTCTGCTCCCAGAAATACCTATTGGTTGCATTTTTTATCTGTCGGAACCTGAATTAAAGGTACTCAGGGAATAGCTTGATGAGAATTTAGAGAAGGGCTTTATTAGACATTCAACGTCTCCTGCAAAGGCAGCCCTGTTGAATAAAAAGACTCCACCTTGCATTCATGCATCAATTACCAGGATTTGAATAAAATCAGTCTTAAAAACCGTTATCCACTCCCCTTAATTCCTGAAATGTAGGAAAGACTCCACTCTGCCAAAGTATTTACCAAACTAATGTGCATATAACCTAGTCTGCATTCATCAAGGAGGTGAATGGAAGACTGCTTTTAGAACCAGATATGGACATTTCAGGATTGATTTACTAAAACTGGAGGGTGCAAAATCTGGTGCAGCTGTGCATGGTAGCCAATCAGCTTCTACCTTCAGCTTGTTCAATTAAACTTTGACAAAAAAAAAAGGAAGATTGATTGATTTCTATGCAGAGCTGCACCAAATTTTGCACTCTCCAGTTCTAGTAAATCAACCCCTGTGAGTCTTTGGTCATGCCTTTTGGCCTTTGCAATGCTCCCGTAACTTTTCAACATTTTATCAGTGATGCCTTGCAGGATCTGTTGGATCAGTTTGTTATTGCATACTTAGATTATATCCTTTTCTTTTCTGGTAATCTAGAGGAGCATCACAAGCATGTTTCCACTGTCTACTAATGATTAAGGGAGAATGAACTTTACATCAAATTGGAGCAATGTGAGAATTTGAACAAACCCAGATCTAGTTCTTGGGACATGTCATTTTTCCTGAAACATTTTCGTGAACATGGATCCTCCTGATAAGATCAAAGCAGTGGTGGACTGGCCTGCCCCTAGAAATGTTAAGGAAATATAAAACAATTTGTTGAATTTGCCAATTTCTACAGAAACTTCTTATGGAACTTCTCTAAGGCATTAGCACCAATTACACACTTGACAAGGAAATGGATGCCCTTTGTGTGGTCATTGGAGGCACGGGCTGCCTTTAGTAAACCAAAGGCTCTTTCCACTTCTGCACCAATACTGATACATCCCAATCCTGAATTATCTTTTATTGTGGAAGTGGATGCTCCAGACTCTGCGGTGGGAGCTATCCTTTCTCAGCAAAATGAAGAAAGCATGCAGCTTCATCCTTGTGCTTATTTCTTTTGCTTAATACTTCAGCTGAAAAGCATTATGACATTGGGAATAAGGAGCTTTTTCCAAATGGAGGAATCTGCTGAAAGTGGCTAATTATTCTGTAACTGTACTCACTGATCAAATCCAGAATTCATTTGTTCTGCCAAGAGATTGTCTTCTAGACATGTTGGTTACTGTTCTTTTCCAAGTTCAATTTTATTATCTTGTATCAACCTGGGTCAAGGAAGAGCAAGGCTGATGCCTAATCATTAGGCAACCCTGGCTCATGTGCGTGCTCCTACTGTAATTACGAGCAAAGGCTTACCGTAGAACAGGCATTAGAGCGCACGCACAAGTGTATTTACGTATGCACAAGACGGAATGTGCATATAAGCATGTGCATGCACATGCGTACGTGCACATGTACGCATACTGGCACCAAATGGAATATTTGAGCTGGATTATGGCATGAACAGATTGCTGAGTGGTCTTCAGCTAGTTGTACACATCAAAAATCAATCAACACAAATATACAGTGCAGCGGACATAACGGAAATACATTGCCTTAGCAACACCATTCCCAGATTGAGTTCAAATTATATATTCAGCCCACATTAAGACCCAGGAGCCTATCCATGGATAGATCCGCTAGGGCAAGTCCAGGTACATTTAACCACGGGTCCCGAAGCTTCTCATATTTTCGTGAACATCCCCTATGCTTGTAGATACTTTTTTTCATTTGCATGTTGTTTCCCACAACAACCACCAACTCTTTGACCATAGGAGGAGTCTCTGATTTCCAGTGTATCATTATCATTTTACGAGCTAGAAATAAATACTCTTTTCAGGGTGTTCACCACTCCCCTTCAATATAGGTGCAGTTTGGGGCATCTCCACAATAGATGGATTAGATCACCGAGGTCCCATCTACACCTAGTGCACACTGGCGTAGGCAGCAGTCCCATAGTATGTAACCTTTGAGGGGTATAGTATACTCTCAAAAGAATATAGAGCTGTGTCAATCTCTGGGTTACATTCAAGGAGCAAGTGGTCACAGCCTGCAGAGCTTCCTCCCATTGATCCCCATCTAGTTGACAACGCCATCCTCCCACTTAGCCCTTAAGCTTCGTCCACACGATGCGATTGTTGTACGACCGCATGTCCAACTTTTCCCAAAATCGGCTGTCCGTGATTTTGCCTAGCATACTGATGGTAGTCAAATTTTCATTCGACAAAGCCGAACATAGTGACGTGTTACGAGCATTTAAAGAGGAAGTTCAGTGGAATGTGAATTGTGAATTACGGACACAGGTTTACATGACCGAACACTTCCTGGATTACGAGCATGCGTGTTTGTACTTACAAATTTTGTTTGTCCAACTTCTGTACACACAAGCTGAAAATCGGACGTCGCCTTGTCGGCAGAAAAAAGTTTTCTAGTTTGCTCATACAACTTTTGTTGGACGATAATTCAAAATCGGCTGTCGAATGAAGCGACTAATGGTCGGATTATCGTACGACAGTCTGTCGTACGACAGTTTTCAGCTGATAATTGTACCGTGTGTACGGGTCATTACTCTTAGGGGATGTTTGTGCAAAAACAGCTGAAGCAACATAGCATAGTCTTGGGATATAAAGCCCTTGGAGGTTGCTGCTTTCTTAATCAAGGTAATTAGAAGTACTGAAGACATGGACCATTGAGAGGTTCTACTCTGGGCCACTATTGCATGCCGTAATTGCATGTAGTAGAAGTGCATAGAGGGTGGAAGATCAAATGCCTCCCATAAAGCGTCCATTATGAAAGATTTACCTCAAATACACAATGCCTTGCTTCTTCCACAGGTCCCCAGCTAGTTCCTGTTTAACCTACACCTTAACCTGCTATATCTACTGTGGAGATGCAACCCCGTGCCATGCTGTGTTTTAGCTGTCTATACCTGATTTTGGCAGAGATGCTAATCACACACCTGTGGGCTGGCTTCATATGCATCCAAGGAAGAGAGATCAAGGCTCACACTTGGAGACAGCTCCGCCCGGCAGACAGGAGCTGTGGCCTAAGAGGTTGGGAAGGTTTCAGGGTGAGACGGCTCTATGAGAGAAAGACAGGTGGTCTACAGGAGTCTAAGGCTGCAGGTGGCAGTCTGTGCATGCATGTCTTCAGGAGGCAGATGTGTCCCGCGACCAAGCAGCACGAAGCTGACACAAAAGTAAGCCAGGAGGGCTGAATGTCGTTTGTAAGCCAGGAAGGCTGAATATCGTTTATAAGCCAGGAGGCTGAAGTGTGCATATGCAATAACATTGGAACCCGCTGCGAGGGAAGATTTCTGTTTGTTTGAACTTTTTTCTGTTCGTTTAATAAAAGTGAGCTACCATGCCCTTAAAAACGCAGTCTTGAGTGGCACGTTTCCTGGAAGTTGCATGCACCACTTGAGTATAATCACCCCGCATACTAACAGTTGGTGGAGGAATTGGCGTTGGGCACGGATGCCGGAAACCGTGAGTGTCAAGAGACTGTATTTCTATTGCTATGTGTGCTGTCTCTCAGCCTTAAAGAGACAGTACAGCAAAAAAAACACAGAGATGCTGTTATAGGTGTGCTGCTTAGGCAGCACTTTAGGTGGCACTGATGGGCACTGGTAGGTGACACTGATAGGTGGCACTGGTGATGAGGCACTGATTGGCAGCACTGATGGGCATTGATAGGTGGCACTGGTGGGCACTGATATGCACTGTTAGGGAGCACTGGTGGGTACTGGCAGGTGGCACTGGTGGGCAAGGATGAGGCAGTGGTGACTCTCCGTGTGCAGGACTGAGGTCCTTCTGACAGAAGCCGGCAATCGCCTTTTTTTTCCTTCTCAGCAGATTACGATCTTCTGTTTACATCACGTGATCAGATGTCATTGGCTGATAGCTGATCACGTGGTAAGGGGTCGGGATCGATACTCTGATTTTTGATCAGCCGAGTCTCATTGACTCTCTGATCACAGAGCACTCTGCGCGCACCCCGAGGGGAGCACATAGGCAGCTCATGCATGGGAGGACTTACAAGGACGCCCTCCAGGCAATTAAAGCCCGTGCTGTAGCCGTCTTACAGCTATAGCGCGGGCAGGAGGCTGTTAATGGAAACGTTTCTTTTGGACACTCAATACAGTATCTCACAAAAGTGAGTACACCCCTCACATTTTTGAAAATATTTTATATCTTTTCATGTAAAAACACTGAAGAAATTACCCTTTGCTGCAATGTAAAGTAGTGAGTGTACAGCTTGCATAAAAGTGTAAATTTGCTGTCCCCCTCAAAATAACTCAACACACAGCCATTAACCACTTCCTTACTGGGCACTTAAACCCCCTCCTGCCCAGACCAATTTTCCGTTTGTCACTATTTGAATAACAATTGCGCGGTCGTACGACGTTGTACCCAAACAAAATTGGCGTCCTTTTTTCCCACAAATAGAGCTTTCTTTTGGTGGTATTTGATCACCTCTGTGGTTTTAATTTTTTGCGCTAAAAACAAATAAAGAACGACGATTTTGAAAAAATAACAATATTTTTTACTTTTTGCTATAATGCATATCCAAAAATAAAAAATAAAAAAAAAACAAATTTATTCATCAGTTTAGGCTGATATATATTCTTCTACATATTTTTGGTAAAAAAAATCGCAATCAGCGTATATTGATTGGGTTGCGCAAAAGTTATAGCGTCTACAAACTATGGGCATTGGTTTATGGGGTTTTTATTTATTTATTTATTTATTTTTACTAGTAATGGCGGTGATCTGTGATTTATATTGGGACTGCGATATTGCGGTGGACATGTCGGACGTTTTTGACACTTTTTTGGGACCAATGACCTTTATACTGAGATCAGATCTAAAAATAGACACTGATTACTGTATAAATGTCATTGGCAGGGAAGGGGTTAAAACTAAGGGGGCAGTGAAGGGGTTAAATGTGTTCCCTGGGTGTATTCTAACTGTGGGGGGGGGGGTTGGCAGGTGCATGACAGATCTAATTGATCCCAGTGTAAGAGATCAGTAGATCTGGCATGCCCCCCCTCACACTATGGGGAACCGGCATGTTTACATTGGCGGTTCCCCGTTCAGGCTCTCTGTGAGCAGATCGTGGGCCTCTGGCGAACATCAGGTCCGCCCCACCCGCAGGCACGGCGAGAGCGCACCCAGCACGAGCCAAAGGGAAGGACGTCTTTTGACGGCCTCCCGGCATTTTAGAGCCACGCTGTAGCCGTCAATCGGCTATGGCACGGATCTGAAGTAGTTACTGTCTAAACCGCTGGAAACAAAAGTGAGTACACCCCTAAGTTAAAATGTCCAAAATTGGGCCTAAAGTGTCAATATTTTGTGTGGTCACAATTATTTTCCAGCACTGCCTTAACCCTCTTGGGCATGGATTTCACCAGAGCTTCACAGGTTGCCATTGGAGTCCTCTTCCACTCCTCCATGATGACATCACAAAGCTGGTGGATGTTAGAAACCTTGCACTCCTGCACCTTCCATTTGAGGATGCCCCACAGATGCTCAATAGGGTTTAGGTCTGGAGACATGCTTGGCCAGTCCATCACCTTTCCCCTCAGCTTCTTTAGCAAGGCAGTGGTACTCTTGGAGGTGTGTTTGGGGTCGTTATCATGTTGGAATACTGCCCTGCAGCCCATTCTCCGAAGGAAAGGGATCATGCTCTGCTTCAGTATGTCACAGTACATGTTGGCATTCATGGTTCCCTCATTGAACTGTAGCTCCCCAATCCGGCAGCACTCATGCAGCCCCAGACTATGACACTCCCACCATCACGGTTGACTGTAGGCAAGTGTTTGTACTCCTCACCTGGTTACCACCACACACGCTTGACACCATCTGAACTAAATAAGTTTATCTTATCAGACCACAGGACATGGTTCCAGTAATCCATGCCCTTAGTCTGCTTGTCTTCAGCAATCTGTTTGCAGGCTTTCTTGTGCATCATCTTTAGAAGAGGCTTCCTTCTGGGACGACAGCCATACAGACCAATTTGATGCAGTGTGCAGCATATGGTCTGAGCACTGACAGGCTGACCCCCCACCTCTTCAACTTCTGAAGCAATGCTGGCAGCACTCAATCGTCTATTTCCCAAAGACAACCTCTGATGACACTGAGCACGTGCACTCAACCTCTTTGGTTAACCATGGCGAGGCCTGTTCTGAGTGGAACCTGTCCTCTTAAACCGCTGTATGGTCTTAGCCACCGTGCTGCAGATTCAGGGTCTTGGCAATCTTCTTATAGCCTAGTCCATCTTTAAGTAGAGCAACAATTCTTTTTTTTTCATATCCTCAGAGTTCTTTGCCATGAGTTGCCATGCTGAACTTCCAGTGACCAGTATGAGAGAGTGAGAGTGATAACACCGGGGGGTGGTGGCTAATTGGGCCCAGTTTGGACATTTTCACTTAGCGGTGTACTCACTTTTGTTGCAAGTGGTTTAGACATCAATGTGTTGAGTTATTTTGAGGGAACAGCAAATTTATACTGTAAGGGTGGGTTCACACGGCCGTGTCCATGTGCGGGCTCCACTTTACTTAGTGGAGATCGATCTGTTGATCCCCGCTGAGCCGGGGGATGACGGCTCCGTCTCCGCTCACTAGAGCGGGGCTCTCAGAGGCCCGCTCTCCTCTATGGAATATTGGATGAAAATGAACCGCCTGTCCGTTTTCATCTGATCTGATCCCCAGATGGAAAAATAGGGTTTCCATTCGTCAGGTTTTACGGTAGAGGAGTGGATAGGAGAGCGACTGGTGTCAGCGGACATGTCACTGCTGACATCCATCGCTCCATACAAGTACATGGAGCGTCCATCCAGGTCCACCTGAAAAACGGACAGGCGGACCTGGACGGTACGGCCGTGTGAAAGAGGTCTTATGCAAGCTGTACACTCACTACTTTACATTGTACAAAGTGTCATTTCTTCAGTGTTGTCACATGAAAAGATAGAATAAAATATTTACAAAAATGTGAGGGGTGTACTCACTTTTGTGAGATACTGTATGAACTTTTATGATTTTACATTTATTTATTTATAGAGGGCATTGCTTTGAGTTGATACATCTTGCTGTTTTTTTCATTGTATATTTGTTATCACTATATATTTGTTAACACATACATTTTCTCTTCATTTGAAAGAAGTATTTAATTTATTTTGTTCACAAGCACAACAAGAATGTTCCTCGTGCATTTACACCTGTCCGCTTGAATGTGAGAATGTGAGTATATTGTCGTATATCTGTAGGTTTGCTCTCTTGTGGAATCGAGGTGTTCTGCACGAGGTGCAGTGAGAACCATCCACCAAGGATGCCCTAGCACAACATCAGGGCAGTGCACACTGTGGGACTTTGACCTGTGTTACTCAGAGGAAAGGAACACTTACAGAGGCAGCGGCCTGGGGCCCCTAGCTCAAGGGCATCCTATGGAGATGCTAAAAAAAAGTTCTGCACTGTTCTGCACTTCAGCACAATTTATGCCAACTTCTAGTTTAAATGTCTTAATCAGTCATTTATTAATATCTCTAATGACAAGACTTACAGTGTGTCTACACAATTGGCAGAAAACAAATAGGGCTGATCTTACATTTTCCTCCACACACAACCCAAGCAAGTTCTTTGTTTCCTATCACGACTTCTGCATGATTCTGCTGAAATTTACCAAATCATGCATGTATTTCCCTTATTTATACAGCTCTGGCATTTTCCACAGTGTTGTACAGAAAACACTGAACCATTCACAGTCTCTGCGCCAGAGGAGCTTACACATCAGAGCTACAGAGGAGATGCAAGGGGGAGTACAACATTACACATCTACCATTAGGGGCACCATCCCTTTGTAACCTATAGCAATCAAACCATATAATAATGGGACTCTAATTTGTGTCTCAAAATGGTCAAACACAAAATTAAAAAACTTTATTCCAACATTATTTAAAAATACAATTCATATGGAAATCACTTAAAAAAACAGTTTACGGAGCTTTTAGTTGCAGGGGTCATTGAATCAGATAAATGTGTATAAAGCATAGAAACCAGTCAATGTCAGGGTCAATGTGTTTAGAGGTATGCCCCGCATCTTCAGGACCACATGAGTGACCCCAGCTGATAACATGGATGTCAGTAAACTATAACTACAAGAGATAATTTAAAGTGTTACTAAACCCAGGACCCTGCATTCACTATGTCTGGTCTTCCACAGTGCATAGCAATTATTTGAGTAAATATAAACTGCTGAATACCTTTTCTCATCAGCAGTATATAGCTGTCTTATGACTTCTATGAGCGTCTGGTTAAAGCTTGTAGGAGGAGTTTTTTATTCTACTCTGTCTGTCTTATGAGGCTGCAGGACCCTTAACCCTCTGTCTGGACAGTGCTGATTGGCCCTGTGCCAATCACCTGCACTCTCCTAAGAAAAAAAAACTCTCTAGCAATACACACCAAAATGAGCATGTGCAGAGTGCCCTCAATGCTCTGTACTGTCAGGAGATGGATTGGAGACTATGGAAGAAAGGGAGGATCAGAGAAGACAGGATCAAACAGCCTTGTTGCACAATGCAAAGGATTAACCCCTTAGGTTCCACAGTGAGTATAACAAACAAGCTTTACTGCATATACAAACTGATTTTACTGCTCTGGGTTTAGTAACACTTTAAGTACATCTCCTATAACCAATTTATGCAGTTTTTGGTTATAGAAAATATACTAAAATGATCTCTTTTAAAGGTCATTGCATCTGTTGTATATAAAGCATAGAAGCCAGTCAATGTCAGAGTTCCCCGCTTCTTCAGGACCACATGACCCCAGCTGATAACATGGATGTCAGCAAACTACATGCTGAAATCCATGTTAAGCTGGGGTCCTGTGGTCCTGAAGAAGCGGGGAACTCTGACATTGACTGGCTTCTATGCTTTATATACAACAATTGTCTGATGCAGTGACCCCTGTAACTATAAGCTCTGTAAACTGTTTTTAAGTGATTTCCATATGAATTGTATTTTTAAATAATGTTGGAATAAAGTTTTAATACATTTTTAATTTTATGTTTGACCATTTGGAGGCACAATTTAGCACCCCATCATTCTATGGATTGATTGCTTACACATCAGAGATGTCCCACCTATTATTATATATCTGACATATTTTGCAGTGTTTTACAGCAACATTGAACCATTCATATCTGTCTCTGATCCAGAGGAGCTTACACTCTAATGTCCCCACCACACTCACACACTATAATTTTTATTATAACATATTTATATACAGGTGTGACATATTCTGTAGCGCTGTACAGAGAACACTGAGCTAGTGATATCAGACTCTGAACAAGAGAAGCTTACACTTTAATGTCCTCACCACAGTCACACAATATGATTATTATTCATTTATATAGCTCTCATCAGCGGCGGCCTGTGCATTAGGGGCACAGGGGCTCCGCCCCCTAATCTCCATGCATCGGCCCCTAATCTCCATGCGGGGCACCAGAAGCATGGATTTCTACAGGGATTTTTATTTGAAGCACATGATTAGAGCCCACCCACTTGTGACATTAGCGAATCAACATTCGATATTGTTTTCCTGCTTCACCTCCCGGGCAATCAGAACAGGAAGCGGGTCCTAAGACAGGATTGGCCAGGAGGAGAAGCGACCGGATTGGCCGGGAGTAAAAGCTAGGGAAGGGCGGGGGTTTGTTTGCCGCCCACCCCCCAAAAAAATGGAGCACCAGCCGCTACTGGCTCTTACATTTTCAGCAGTGCCGAAAAGAGGATATTGAACCAGTCACATTACTCTCTCTACTAGAGAAGCTTACACTCTAATGTCCTTCCACAGTCTTACACACGATACCTCCCAACTGTCCCTGATTTGGAGGGACTGTCCCTCTGTCCCTCATTCCTCCTCATTTGTCCCTCATTATGGTCTGATCTATATAGTTACATAAAAAATGTACTATTTATCTATCAAAAAGTGGTTTTTAGTGCTAAATATTTCATCCAATTTCTAAATTGCTGCTTTTGTAAATTCCAAAATCCAATATAAAGATATAGTAGTATTAAAAAAGCACTTGTGGGTTTAAACAATCTTTTTTTTTTGGTACAATTCTCCTTTAAGGGGGTGTGGCAGGGGGTGTGTCCTATGCCTACATACGTTTGCTAATAGGCGTCCCTCATTTCCCTCTCAGAAAGTTGGGAGGTATGTTACACACATACCACCATATACATTTTTGGATTGTGTGTGTGGAGTAATGCTGGATGCAAATACACCTAGACCTCATATTGATAAAGCCCTGGAACATTATTGGAAATTAATTTTCTGATGGGAATTCAACCCAAGGCCTTAGGCTAGGCTCACATATATGCAGTTTGCTTTTTATCTGTTTCTGCAGGGCTTTTTACAGTGCATTTTACATATTAGCATGCACATTCTTGTAACTTTTTTTGCTTGTTTTTTATGCATTTTGCATTTTTTTAAAGCTATTTTTTGGCCAATTTGTTGTTGGGTGGATTTAAAAAAACGCAAATTGCTTCAAAATCATGGCAAAAATGCACTACAAGCTTTTCTGCAGCTTTTCCGTTGAAGTCTATTGAACTAAAAATGCACCATTTTGCTTTTTAAAAAGTCCCTGAGCCTTTCCAAAAATGCAGTGGCTGAACAAAACATAGATGTGAACGTATCCCATAGGAAACCATTTTAAATGGACTATAGTGCGTTTCTGCAAAAAGTAATAAAAACGCATAGGTGTGAAC
Source organism: Glandirana rugosa (assembly GCA_018402905.1). NCBI lineage: Eukaryota > Metazoa > Chordata > Amphibia > Anura > Ranidae > Glandirana > Glandirana rugosa. The sequence continues at coordinate 16,144 of BLSH010276979.1, read as the reverse complement.
CGAGTCTCCTTGCCATTGAGCTGCCCCAGTGGGGCAGTTACATTTTTTCTCCACAATTTAACCACTTCCGGACCGCCCGCTGTCATTATACGGCGGTAATTTGCTGTGGAATACCGTTGTATGGTAACAGATAGCTACCATAATCCCGGTATTTTTAAAAATGGCAGGTAGCCGGATAAATGTGGTCTCTGCAGCGGATTCTCCGCGAGATCACTTTTATCAGGGGCGGGAGAGGTGCCCATTCCCTGCCGCTTTTCCCGTTGTGTCCGCCACTTACCGGACCCGCCAGGTCCATTCCCCCCACTGCCTGTGAGCCGAGTGAGTGGAATATGCGCCCACTCAGCTCCATAGCAATGCAGGGCGGAAGTGACGTTTAAAGGAGTCATTTTTTTTTTTTTCTATTTTTTTTTTTAATTTCATTTAAGTGTAAATATTAGGTCCTGGCATGCTTTTTTTCTATTACAAGGAATGTTTACATTTCTTGTAATAGGAATAAAAGTGATCAATTTTTTTTTTTAACCACAACAGTACCTGGCACGAAAACCCCCTTCCTGTCCAGGCCATTTTTCAGCTTTCAGCGCTATCACACTTTGAATGACAATTACTCAGTCATGCAACACGGTACCCATATGAAATTTGCGTCCTTTTTTTCACACAAATAGAGCTTTCTTTTGGTGGTATTCAATCACTAGGAGGGGGTTTATTTTTTGAGCTATAAATAAAAAAAGATTGAAATTTTTTTGAAAAAATGCCTTTTTCTTTGTTTCGGGTAATAAAATTTTGCAAATTAGTAATTTTTCTTTGTAAATTTTGGCCAAAATTTATACTGCTACCTATCTTTGGTAAAAATAACCCAAATAAGTGTATATTATTTGGTCCTTTTACCGGACCTGTCCTT
>BLSH010276979.1:0-12810 GCA_018402905.1 Glandirana rugosa | reverse complement strand
CTGGGGACACGCCGACACCGACAGAGCCGGGATGCGCGCGCCCGATCGCGCGCAATCCCGGCTTAAAGGGAGGACGTCATATGACGTCCACCCGCTGGGAGAGCAGGACCGCTCCGCCGTCATTTGACGGTGGGCGGTCCTGAGGTGGTTAAAGGACGGTATATAAATAAAAAATAATAAGTAAAATAATTAAGGAAAAAAAATTTTACAGCACCCCGTCCCGCCGATCTCTTGCTCAGAAGCGAACGCATACGTAAGTCCCACCCGCATATGAAAACGGTGTTCAATCCACACATGTGAGGTATCGCTGCAATCGTTAGAGCGAGGGAAATTATTTTAGCTCTAGACTTCCTCTGTAATTCAAAACCGGCAACCTGTAGGAATTTTTAAATGTCGCCAATGGAGTGTCAAAGTTTGTGGCGATTCCACGAGCAAGCACAATTTTGAAGCATGACATGTTGGGTATCATTTTACTCAGCGTAACATTATCTTTCACAATTGGGAAAAAAGTGGGCTAATTTTACTGTTGTCTTGTTTTTAACTCAAAAAAGTGATTTTTTTTCCCAAAAATATCCCGCTTGTAAGACCGCTGCGCAAATACGGTGTGACATAAAGTATTGCAATGACTGCCATTTTATTCTCTAGGGCGTTAGAAAAAAATATGTAATGTTTGGGGGTTCTAAGTAATTTTATAGCAAAAAAACCTGATTTTAACTTTTAAACAGCGACTCTCAAAAAGAGGCTCAGTCTTGAAGTGGTTAAAACAACATGAAGTCTGTTTTCTGAATTAAATAATTAAATAATTTTTTTTTATTCTGGTAAGGATCTCTCTGCAACATATGTAGGAGGAAGGACACAAGCACCCAATCCCAGCCGCAGGCTGTCCCATTTATATAATTCTAGTGAGCAGGGCCAAGTGTCGCTGTCACCTGTCTGGATGCCGCCTGTTCCCTGGTGTAATTTAAGCACCTGCTCCAGCTGCCCTCCAGGCACCCTGTGTTAAAGTCACTGCCTGTGACATACATACGTGCCAGTACACATGTAGCATATTTTGCTTTTGTGTGAGGCTACTGCACAGTTTACCAAAGTTCAGACACATTATCCAACAAATGATTAGTTCATGAGCATTATCCGCATTACAGGGGCTCTTTTAACCACTGACGGCAGCAACTTGGCTCGATATTGCATATCATAGTCACCTGACGCTGACGGTGGCTGCGAGACCGTGGATCGTGAGTGCGCGCTGCCAGAGGCGTACTCACTGTGTATCGGAGGAGCAAGGGAGCGGGTAGGGCGGACTCGATGTCCGCCGGCTACCCACGATCGCTCCCCCGCAGTGACAGAATGGGGATCCTTGTGTGATCGAATGCTTCTTGTATATGGGACTAATGATCACTCTCCTCCCCCAGTCAGCCCAGCCCCCACACAGAAACACAAAGCAGGGAATTTTCATAGCACTGATCGCTGTATAAATGCCAATGGTCGCAAAAAAGTATCAAAAGTGTCTGACATGTCCTCCGCAATGTCGCAGTTCCACTAAAAATCGCAGATTGCCGCCATTACTAGTAAAAAATAAAAACGCCATAAATTAATTCTCATGGTATGTAAATGCGGCACCTTTTACCCAAACCAATCAATATACGCCGATTGCGATTTTTTTTTCTTTTACCAAAAATATGAGGAAGTATATATATATATATATATATATATATATATATATATATATCGGCCAAACCTCATGAATAAATTTGTTGGTGAACGCCCATTCGTTCACCACGCAACTGCACATGCGCGGCCCGCTGCGGCCATCACTGTCTCTGGCGTCTTCACATATGCTGATTTTACCTGTGGAAATGTGAGTGTTTTACGTATTTTTGGTCAATAAACTGGAATGGTTTTACGTTATCACACCATGTGAGGCTTTTATTTGTTTCATGTGACGGGATTGTATTAACCATTGCTGATTGGGATGCGGACTGAGACCACAAGCTGACACAGTGTTTACTGGCTGTAGAGCAGGAATTCTTTTGGACAGCTGGGAAGGATCTTTGGAAACACCCAATTTGTTAACAAATGTGATATGACCGCTCTTTATAGGGGGTCACACACCTTGTGGTAAGGGCATAGCGTGGATGGTGAAGTGTGTCACAGGAGTGCTTTTTATTTCCTGCACGGAAGTTGGGACTTTATCTACCTCTGTTTTTTTTCCATATGAACTGTGATTGACACTCCTAAGTGTTGTGCATTTTTGAGTTGTTCATGCCCTCTTGGCACATGGACTAGACATAAGCGCTGTACATATTGGCTAATATATGTCAGAGATCTACTGATCCCTGTACTCGGAATCAGTTAGATCTCTGGTGCTCCTGGCAGCCCAGCGCCCATACAGTTAGAACACGCCCAGGGAACACAGTTAACCCCTTCACTGCCCCCTGCAGGTTAACCTTTTCCCTGCCAATGACGTTTATACAGAAATCAGTGGATATTTAAATTTCTGATCGCTGTATAAATGTCATTGGTCCCAAAAAAGTGTCAAAAATGTCTGACATGTCCGCCCCAATATCACAGTCCTGATAAAAATCGCAGATCGCCGCCATTACTAGTAAAAAAAAAATTGTAAAAACACCAGAAATTGATTCTCATAGTTTGTAAATGCGGCAACTTTTGCGCAAACCAATCAATAAACTGCTATTTTTTTTTTTAACCAAAAATATGAGGGAGAATATAAATCAGTCAAAACCGATGAATAAATTTATTTTTTTTATTTTATTTTTTTGGGATTAAGGTTAGAAATAATTGTTGTTTTGTTTTGCAAAATTGTTGCTCTTTTTCTGTTTATAGCGGTGGTCAGAAATGATGCAGAGGTGATCAAATACCACCAAAAGAAAGCTCTATTTGTGGGAAAAAAAGGATGCAAATTTCATTTGGGTACAATGTCACACGACCGCGCAATTAACAGTTAAAGCGACACAGTGCCGAATCGCAAAAAGTGCTCTGGTCCTAAGGTGGGAAATATAAAATCATTTTTTTTGCTAGAAAATTATTTAGAACCCCCAAACATTATATATTTTATTCAAACACCCTAGAGAATAAAATGGCAGTCATTGCAATACTTTATGTCACACCGTATTTGTGCAACTTTCTTAAAAGAGCAATTTTTTTGGAAAAAGTTCACTTTTTTAAATTAAAAAATAAGACAACAGTAAAGTTAGCCTAATTTTTTTTATATTGTGAAAGATAATGTTACGCCGAGTAAATTGATACCCAACATGTCATGCTTCAAAATTGTGCTTGCTCGTGGAATGGCCACAAACTTTGACACTCCATTGGCGACATTTAAAAATTCCTACAGGTTGCCAGTTTTGAATTACAGAGGAAGTCTAGAGCTGTCATGCTTCAAAATTGCGCCTGCTCATGGAATGGCGACAAACATTGGCACTTAAAAATCTCCATCAGCGATGTTTAAAAATTTCTACAGGTTACCAGTTTTGAGTTACAGAGGAGGTCTAGTGCTAGTATTGTTCTCGCTCTAACGATCGTGGGGATACCTCACATGTGTGGTTTGAACACCGTTTTCATATGTAGGCGGGACTTGCGTATACATTTGCTTCTGCGCGCGTGCTCTACGGGACAGGGCGCTTTAAAATTTTTATTTATTTTACTTTTTATTTTTACACTGTCCTTTTAAAAAAACATTTTTGGGTCACTTTTATTTCTATTACAAGGAATGTAACATTCCTTGTAATAGAAAAAAAACATGACAGGACCTCTTAAATGTGAGATCGGGGGTCAAAAAGACCTCAGATCTCATATTTACACTAAAATGCAATGTTTAAAAATTGCCCCTTTAAGAGCAATGGGCGAAAGTGACGTTTAAAGTCGCTTCCGCCATGCAATGTTATGGAGTCAAGAGGGGAGGCATCCATACCTCAGAGGGAAGAGGACGCGAATGTCTCCCCCGCTACCGACTTCTCCAGTAAGCAGCGGAGATGACAGAGAGCTGCGGGAGGGGGTCCTCTCCCGCCCCCGATACAAGTGATCTTGCGGCAAATCCGACGCAGAGATCACTTTTATCTGAAAGCAGCCCACCCGTTAAAATGATACTGGGGTTATGGCAGCTATCTGTTGCTCTAACAAGGTATTCAACGTCAAATACCGCCTTATAATGACGGCGGGCAGTGGTTAAACTGCTTAAATGTAAGTGCCTGCCAAATAAAAAGATAAAGTATCAGCTTGTAACAGGGTGTTAGGCGTGTAGTTTTCACTTTCTACCACCTATACTGTATATGCATGGGTGAATTTACATCTCAGGAGCCTATAAGCAGAGAATTCAGAAGCCCCCCTCCCCCAAGAGAAAAAGACAGTAAGACCGACTTTTTTTTTTTCTTGATAAATTGCCGCAAAGGTTTAGGAAACTTAAAACTTCAGTAGAAAACACAATAATATGAATTTTAGGGCAAACAAATGCAATAAACTTCCCACATGTTTGGAAAATAGAAAAGATGAGTATATAGATACCCCAGTGTTTCTCAACTCCAGTCTTCAAGGCACACCAACAGGTCATGTTTTCGGGATTTCCATTATTTTGCACAGGTGATTTGATTAGTTTCACTGCCTTAGTAATTACCACAGCTGTTCCATCTGAGGAAAATCCTGAAAACATGACCTGTTGGTGCGCCTTGAGGACTGGAGTTAAGAAACACTGAGATACCCAACATGTCAAACCTTAACTTTGTGTGGGCATACTTCAGTAACCTATATTTTAGGCGACACTTCAAAAGCCCCCTATAGGTCATCAGTTTAGTGTTATAGAGAACGCCTTGTGCCAGAATTATTGCTCTCACTCTGGTGTGCGTGGCGATATGTAACTGTCAGGGCTTCTCAGAGCTCAGGCTGCTCAGCTGTCGGTTAATTGCCAGTACTCATCATTCCACAGTGACTCACCCGATGATTGTATCCTGCTCGTCAATTAGCCTTGCTGGCTATTTAAACTGCCTGGATCAGATATCTGTGTCTTTGCCTTGGTCAACATATCCAGATACTCTCTGCTGCCTTTGCCTGTTAAAGACTTTTGCCTAGTTGACTTCCCTTCTGGTTCCTAATTCCATTTGCTGCTTCTGACTATGCTGATCTCTGGATTCCTGTTTTACTGGCTTGTTCCGACTACCCGCTCTGGTTACTGAACTCTGGCTATGTTTTGACTACATACAGAAGGTCGGCACTCTAAAATTCCAATGCAGTACATTTATTGATATGACAAACAAATAGATGCAAAAACGCATTGGATCTGTAGCAGCACTATATGAATGTCCCCACAGTTCAGTTCATAGTGTGATCCTCAGAAATGGATGTCTTTATAGTGAAAAGTGTACCTTCCACCACCACACGAGCACCACGTGGAGAAATTATAATCCCCCTCTGGGGTACACACTTACCAGATATAGGTAAGTGGTAGGCTTCAGAAACAAAGAACCTCTGTCTAAGTTCTGGATAGTGTATAGGGCATTAAGCTTCCTTCATATATCCTTAACGGTCCGCTCCTCCAAATAGATCACTCTGACCACGCCTCCTCATTCATGAGATGTAAATAAGGGAAGCAAAGCATACATAGTGTAAAACCATTTAATTTTATTATGCCCCACAGGCTAAAACCCTTTGAAAATGTACTCACAATCTCACTATATATAACACACAATATAGTCATATAAGTCACCTCTTCCAGGAGTCAGCGTCCACGAATGACCAAGGATCCAGCCCGATCAGCCGCACACCTCCTCCTCCCCGGCAAGCAGGTAACCATCAAGTGTCAATACGTCGCTATGCCCCGCACTGACGCATTTCGTCACTTCCGACTTCAACAGAGGGCGTGGCCTAGCGCCGCAACGTATCAGGTTTATATACACAAAGCTTCAACAAGTGCTGCCCATATGTCACGAATGTTTGTTCATCTCCAGGCAACAAGCACAGACCCTCCACCTACACAGAAGGCTCATCTCATCGAGCACCTCTGTAGTGAGGCCGCAAAGTGACTCTACTGTGCAATTCCGGATATTACCCAGTAAACATAATTTTGCATTTTGAGTCATTTCTAATGGAAATAAGTCAAATATGTCTGGAGAGTGTCAAACATCTTAATTAACAAGAGCACAGCATCCATTAAGGTGGCTTGCAGAATAACCAGAATAACGACCTGCCCTGCAGCCTTTTTTTTCCGTGGATTGGGATCTGTCTCTCCTTAACTCTGGAGGGACCAGATTCCTCTGTGCAGGTGTGTAATCCTACCTCTCCCATGTTGGTGGGTGGTTCCTGTGATGTCCCGCAGGTGGTCTCCATCGTCTGTATGGGCGGCTTCTCCCTCTCAGAGGCCAACCCGGGGTTCTCCCTAAAAAATTGTTCTGATATTGTTGGGGTGTAGAATATTGGGGTTCATGATAGTTCTCTAATGCCCCATAGCGGTTAGAGGTGGCAATACGATATGCTCCCTCACCCTTGGGCTATAGGTATTTCCTCCTGGGATGCCACCCCTTCCTGTTCCTCTCATAGAGCTCCCTTTAGGGTCTCTCTTTTTCCCTTTTCCCCGGGGTGTCTGAAAATCCCCTCTGCACTCGTTTGTATTTCAAACTAAAGTGTCAATAGTATCAGTTGGATGACCAGAGACCTCTCCCTGGATGTCAGAGTTTGGTTTGAGGCTGGATGAATTAATCCTGAAAATAAAAAAACTTAAGATGAAGAAACTTGAGTCCAAGATACGTGAGTTGCAGCAACAACTTGAACCAATAAAAGAAACGCAGCAGGTGACAGATTTTAATAATAGCGTTAAAAAGAGATTGGAAAAAATTGATAGGGATACGCAAAAAAAGAAATTAAAACAGTTTCAAAGGGATTATATGGATTTTAAAAATAACAAGATCTACTCTTGGCAGAAGAATCTTTCAGATAAAGAAAACTCTGACATCCAGGGAGAGGTCTCTGGTCATCCAACTGATACTATTGACACTTTAGTGAGAAATACAAATGAGTGCAGAGGGGATTTTCAGACACCCCGGGGAAAAGGGAAAAAGAGAGACCCTAAAGGGAGCTCTATGAGAGGAACAGGAAGGGGTGGCATCCCAGGAGGAAAGCGTGAGACTCGTTGGATCTATTTAACTGATTCTTTAGTGCCAAAAGGTTGGAACGTTGATTTAGACGTAAATTGTTTTATTAGTGATTATTAATTTTATCCCATTTTAATATTAGACCTGCTTTTTTTTCTGTCATCTGTTTACATATATTCATTTAACCACTTCAATACCATGCACTTAGAACACTTCCTGCCCAGACCAATTTTCAGTTTTCAGTGCTGTTGTGATTCGAATGAGAATTGCGCGGTCGTGCGACGCTGTACCCAAACAAGATTTTTACAATTTTGTTCCCACAAATAGAGCTTTCTTTTGGTGATATTTGATCACCCCTGCGGTTTTTATTTTTTGCGCTATAACAAAAAAAAAGACCGAAAATTTTGAAAAAAAACAAAACATTTTTCTTTGTTTCTGTCACAAAAATTTGTATAAAGTACATTTTCTCCTTCACTGACGGGCACTGATGTGGCTACACTGATAGGCACTGATGAGGCTACACTGACGGGCACTGATGAGGCAGTACAGATTGGCACTGATGAGGTGGCACTGATAAGGTTGCACTGATGGGGCAAATATGCAGCACTGATGGGCGGCACTGACAAGCAACACTGACGGGCACTGATACGTGGCACTGATATGCGACACTGATGGACACTCCTAGGCGGCGCTGATAAGTGGCACTGGGCACTGATAGGGGGCACTTTTAGGTGGCACAGGTGGGCACTTTTAGGTGGCACAGGTGGGCACTGATAGGTGGCACAGGTGGGCACTTATAGGTGGCAGTGGTGGGCACTGGTGCAACAAGCACTGTTAGGGATGGCACTGGCAGGCATCATACATGGGCACAGTGCCATCCCTACAGTGCATAATATTGCCCTTACCTGGTGGTCTAGTGGGGGCTACCTGGTGGTCCTGGGCGGCCTCTGTGCGCCTTCCCTCGTGGTCCTGGGCGGCCTCATTGTGATGTCCGGGAGGGGGGCTCCCTGGTGGTCCTGATCCGGCTCCCTGGTGGTCCAGTGGGGGTGATCCTGAGGGTGGCTACGCTGATAAACGTTCAGCGCAGCCCCCCCCTGTCAGGAGAGCAGCCAATCGGCTCTCCGCTGCTCAGGTCTGCAGACCTGAGCAAAGGAAAAGCTGATAAACGGCTCTTCCTATTTACACTGTGATCAGCCGTGATTGGTCACGGCTGATCACATGGTAAAAGGCTTCGGATCGAAGCCTTTTACCTCGGTCGGTAATCTGGTGGGTCAGACTGACCCACGGCACCACCGATTGCCGCGATGCGCGCCCAAAGGGGCGCGCGATCGCGGATTATCCTGAGGACGTCAATAGACGTCCAGTCAGGATAATGAGCCACCCTCCCGGACGTCATTTGTCAATGCGCCGGTCGGGAAGTGGTTAAGGATGGTAATGTTCACTGTTATATATTGCTGTATAATGATGGTTATTCTGCATGCCACCTTAATGGATGCTGTGCTCTTGTTAATAAAGATGTTTGACACTCTCCAGACATATTTGACTTATTTCCATTAGAAATGACTCAAAATGCAAAATTATGTTTACCGGGTAATATCTGGAATTGCACAGTAGAGTCACTTTGCAGCCTCACTACAGAGGTGCTCGATGAGATGAGCCTTCTGTGTAGGTGGAGGATCTGTGCTTGTTGCCTGGAGACGAACAAACATCCGTGACATATGGGCGGCACTTGTTGATGCTTTGTGTATATAAACCTGATACGTCGCGCCGCTAGGCCACGCCCTCTGTTGAAGTCGGAAGTGACGAAACGCGTCAGTGCGGGGCCTAGCGACGTATTGACACTTGATGGTTACCTGCTTGCCAGGGAGGAGGAGGTGTGCGGCTGATCGGGCTGGATCCTTGGTCATTCGTGGACGCTGACTCCTGGAAGCGGTGACTTATATGACTATATTGTGTGTTATATATAGTGAGATTGTGAGTACATTTTCAAAGGGTTTTAGCCTGTGGGGCATAATAAAATTAAATGGTTTTACGCTATGCATGCTTTGCTTCCCTTATTTACATCTCATGAATGAGGAGGCGTGGTCAGAGTGATCTATTTGGAGGAGCGGACCGTTAAGGATATATGAAGGAAGCTTAATGCCCTATATACTATCCAGAACTTAGACAGAGGTTCTTTGTTTCTGAAGCCTACCACTTACCTATATCTGGTAAGTGTGTACCCCAGAGGGGGATTATAATTTCTCCACGTGGTGCTCGTGTGGTGGTGGAAGGTGCACTTTTCACTATACAGACATCCATTTCTGAGGATCACACTATGAACTGAACTGTGGGGACATTCATATAGCGCTGCTACAGATCCAATGCGTTTTTGCATCTGTTTGTTTGTCATTTGTATTTTTTTCTAGCAGCTGCTGTTTTATTTAGGTGGACAGTGCAAACCTTAGCGCTGAGCAGAGATTGAGTTAGGGGCGTGTTTTTAACTTTATTTTTATCTCTGGTGTTTATTGACATTTATTGATATGTGCAGAGATAATACATGAACAGCAGGCGCGTTTCGGCGGGACAAACCGCCCTGGTCACAGCTAACATTAACACTAAAAACCATGGCATATATAGGGAAAAGTGAAGTGGAGAAACTCCGCCCATGGAGCTCAAACCATCAGACCGGCAGTAGGTAAGTGACAGCTGATCTGTGAAAAATAATTAGAGATGTTGGTGAAGTGAACAGATGGGCAGTTGATCCACTTATACAGTGAATTAAAACAAAACAGGCAATAAAATATGGAAAGTAAGGGAGAACACTGCGCTAGACCATAAAAAAGACTAAAAGCAATAGCAGCAACCAGACCAGTACTAACCGTGTACCTTAACCCAGCACTATTTCTAATTAACTGGTCGCGCTAATGAGATCAGATGAATATTAAAACTATCCTAAATGGAACAATATATGAATAACAATTGTGATAAAAGTCCACAGAAATAATGAACGAATCCGATGGGACAAAAGCATGGACAATCTTCATAAATATAAACCCCCACGTGATGATTTAAAGCCAGTAGTGACACCTCCACCTCTTATTTAGTGGCAGCTTACCAGACGTAAGCGCAATGTGGCGCTTTGGCTGTACCCCAGCCCGGGTCCCCACCTGAGGATACTCAGGATATAAGCAAGGTAGATGTAACTTGACTGTGTCAGCAAACTGGAGGAGTGAGTCGTCCAGATCCGCCTCAGAGCCAACTTAGGATGGCAACTAAAATAACTTCCTTGTCCTCAAGGTTAATCTCGCCATAGGCACCGGGAGGGAAGAATAGGAACCAATAGCGTGATACCGTTTAAAATATTTAATGTAGATAAAAGTATTGCACTTACATCAGCATGGAAAATACAAGCATCCAAACGAAGAGAGCCGGCCGGCTTTTGGTAACAAACTCTCGGCAGTGACGTCAGCGCGTCTTCCCCAACGTACGTTTCGTCAAACAACGGGAAATAAAATATGGAATATAGGCACACAAGTCCTTAGTTCGAGAGAGCAGAAATACAGCAAGATGATAAGGGCAGGAGACTCAAGAAGCGCAGGCATGGAAATGTGCATCCACAGAAACTTCAGTTGAACGTAAACATTTAGAGAGAAAAATCCATAGTATCTGCTGAATAACAAACATCAACTGTCCTCTCATTTTATCTGAGGTCCCATTTAAGAGGTTTCCACTCACTCCCTGTCATGGTGACAACATTGGAGAGATATACTCTCACTTCTTGCCACGGAGACAACGCTAGAGGAATTTTCCCCTACTTCCTGTCATAGTGACAACATCAAAGAGATGTTCCCTCACTACCTGTCATGGTGAAAACGTCAGGGAGATTCACCTCCCTACCCGTCATGGTGACAGCATTAGAGAGATTTCCTCACTTCCCGTCTGGGAGACAGTGTTAGAAAGATTTACCCTCACTTCCTGCCAGGGTGACAACATTAGAGAGATATCCCCTCATTTCCTGCCACACTGACAACGCAGAGATTAGCCCCAACTTTGTGTCCCGGTGACAACATTAGAAAGATTTCCCCTTCTTTCCTATCCCAGTGCCAACATGGCGCTTTCACTGTGTCAGCACGTTATATGTAAAGGAATAAGTATATCATTCAATAAAGCTAAGACAATAGAAACACCAAAATATTAAGCGCAAGCCGACAACATGAACCCCGGTAATAAACATATTTCATAGATACAGTCACTGGGAAAAAATGTTCAATAAAAGGCGTGTATTTGAGAAAGCAGTCTACATCATATTTGTGATTCATACCTACCGGAAACCTTGTGTGGAGGTGAAAAATCCACCACACCTCTCTTTCAAGGAGTTTCCGATGGGTGTCACCGCCTCTCATTTGATCTATTGAACATTTTTTCCCTGTGCTGACACAGTGAAAGCGCCATGTTAGCACTGGGATAGGAAAGAAGAGGAAATCTTTCTAATGTTGTCACCGGGACACAAAGTTGGGGCTAATCTCTGCGTTGTCAGTGTGGCAGGAAATGAGGGGATATCTCTCTAACGTTGTCACCATGGCAGGAAGTGAGGGTAAATCTTTCTAACATTGTCACCCAGACGGGAAGTGAGGAAATCTCTCTAATGCTCTAAACGCGTCTGCTGTTCATGTATTATCTCTGCACATATCAATAAATGTACTGCATTGGAGTTTTGGAGTGCCCTGTTGAAGCACTGGACACCTGTTATTGCTATGTTTTGACTACGTTTGCTCTGTTTATACTATTTTACTATTTTATTAAAAAGTGTGATTTTTTTTACTGCACTTTTGTCTCAGTCTGATTTTTGGTTCCTGACAGTAGGTGAAGGCCATGAATTCAGAAGATGCTGGCAATCCACTTGCTGGTAATATTTTTTCCAGATTGGATGAGTAGAATCACTGCCTGGATCAGTTTGCTATAGCGTTAGACGCTACTGGTTGGCACTGCTCACTTGGATCCTCCGACTGTGGCTGTTCCGGTACAACCTGTGTTGCAGGCCATCCCTGCTGCTGCTCCAGTCTCTCTGCAGGCACCCGCCTTGAATATTACCTCTATAAGAGGTATCTCTGGTTCTGCTCCGTTTCCCCAAAAATTTGGGGGCGATCCAGTGCAATGCAGGGGGTTTCTCAACCAGATTGGGATATACTTTGAGATTCTGCCCCAGGTGTTTCCCACGGACAGAAGCAAAGAAGGCTTTGTGATTTAGAGCCTTGGCCTAGGCAAACCCTCTATGGGAAACGCAAAACCCTGTCGTCCTAAGTTATCCAAAGCTTGTGGCTTCCTTTAAAAGGGTATTTGACCTTCCCGCATGCTCCACTTCTGCTGCAAAGAGCCTCATGTCCATCAGAGTACGAGAACTGTTGCAGATTACGCCATTGAATTCCATACTCTGGCAGCAGAGGTTGCTTGGAACGATGAGGCCCTCGTGGCTGCTTTTTCTCATGGTCTCTTGGATAACATCAAAGAGGGATATACTAAAATGTTTAATGTGAAAACTGCTTAATGTTGCTTAACGTACCATAAAGTGCCTAAACCTCAATCAATTGCCCTGAAACTTTGCACAGCCTAAGTTTTCAATGACCCAAACCTATCCTGGAAGTTTCGTAGGATTTGCTTTCCCACAAGGCAAACTAGAGACATTAAGCATGATTTTTGGGGCGCTTAATGTTGCTTAACGTACTAAAAAGACCTT
>BLSH010276899.1:90294-100868 GCA_018402905.1 Glandirana rugosa | reverse complement strand
ACCTCATTTCCTGGCTGAAAGACGTCCAACCTCATCTAGCCCTTTCCTCCTTAGCCTGGCAGCCCCAGGAAAGTCACATAGAGCCCCGCCTCATTTCCTGGCTGGAGGACGTCCAACCTCATCTAGCTCTTTCCTCCCCAGCCTGGCTGTCCCAGGAAAGCCACATAGAGCCCCGCCTCATTTCCTGGCTGGTGGACGTCCAACCTCATCTAGCACTTTCCTCCCCAGTCTGACTGTCCCAGGAAAGTCACATAGAGCCCCGCCTCATTTCCTGACTGGAGGGCGTCCAACCTCATCTAGCTCTTTCCTCCCTTGCCTGGCTGCCTCAGGAAAGCCACATAGAGCCCCACCTCATTTCCTGGCTGGAGGACGTCCAACCTCATCTAGCCCTTTCCTTCCCAGCCTGGCTGCCCCAGGAAAGTCACATAGAGCCCCACCTCATTTCCTGGCTGGAGGACGTCTAACCTCATCTAGCACTTACCTCCCCAGCCTGGCTGTCCCAGGAAAGTCACATAGAGCCCCGCCTCATTTCCTGGCTGGAGGACGTCTAACCTCATCTAGCACTTTCCTCTCCAGCCTGGCTGTCCCAGGAAAGTCACATAGAGCCCTGCCTCATTTCCTGGCTGGAGGACGTCCAACCTCATCTAGCCCTTTCCTCCCCAGCCTGGCTGTCCCAGGAAAGCCGCATAGATCCCCGCTTCATTTCCTGGCTGGTGGACGTCCAACCTCATCTAGCCTTCTCCTCCCCAGCCTGACTGTCCCAGTAAAGTCACATAGAGCCCCGCCTCATTTCCTGGCTGGAGGACGTCCAACATCATCTAGCACTCTCCTCCCCAGCCTGGCCTTCCCGGGAAAGTCACATAGAGCCCCGCCTGATTTCCTGGCTGGAGGACATCCAACCTCATCTAGCACTTTCCTCCCCAGCCTGGCTGTCCCAGGAAAGCCGCATAGATCCCCGCTTCATTTCCTGGCTGGAGGACGTCCAACCTCATCTAGCCTTTTCCTCCCCAGCCTGACTGTCCCAGTAAAGTCACATAGAGCCCCGCCTCATTTCCTGGCTGGAGGACATCCAACATCATCTAGCACTCTCCTCCCCAGCCTGGCCTTCCCGGGAAAGTCACATAGAGCCCTGCCTCATTTCCTGGCTGGAGGACATCCAACTTCATCTAGACCTTTCCTCCTTAGCCTGGCTGCCCCAAGAAAGTCACACAGAGCCCTGCCTCATTTCTTGGCTGAAAGACGTCCAACCTCATCTAGCTCTTTCCTCCTTAGCCTGGCAGCCCCAGGAAAGTCACATAGAGCCCCGCCTCATTTCCTTGCTGGAGGACGTCCAACCTCATCTAGCCCTTTCCTCCCCAGCCTGGCTGTCCCAGGAAAGCCACATAGAGCCCCGCCCCGCCTCATTTCCTGGCTGGTGGACGTCCAACCTCATCTAGCACTTTCCTCCCCAGTCTGACTGTCCCAGGAAAGTCACATAGAGCCCCGCCTCATTTCCTGGCTGGAGGACGTCCAACCTTATCTAGCCCTTTCCTCCCTTGCCTGGCTGCCTCAGGAAAGCCACATAGAGCCCCACCTCATTTCCTGGCTGGAGGACGTCCAACCTCATCTAGCACTTTCCTTCCCAGCCTGGCTGCCCCAGGAAAGTCACATAGAGCCCCACCTCATTTCCTGGCTGGAGGACATCTAACCTCATCTAGCACTTACCTCCCCAGCCTGGCTGTCCCAGGAAAGTCACATAGAGCCCCGCCTCATTTCCTGGCTGGAGGACGTCTAACCTCATCTAGACCTTTCCTCTCCAGCCTGGCTGTCCCAGGAAAGTCACATAGAGCCCTGCCTCATTTCCTGGCTGGAGGACGTCCAACATCATCTAGCACTCTCCTCCCCAGCCTGGCCTTCCCGGGAAAGTCACATAGAGCCCTGCCTCATTTCCTGGCTGGAGGACATCCAACTTCATCTAGACCTTTCCTCCTTAGCCTGACTGTCCCAAGAAAGTCACATAGAGCCCCGCCTCATTTCCTGGCTGGAGGACGTCCAACCTCATCTAGTACTTTCCTCTCCAGCATGGCTGTCCCAGGAAAGTCACATAGAGCCCCGCCTCATTTCCTGGCTGGAGGACTTCCAACCTCATCTAGCTCTTTCCTCCATTGCCTGGCTGCCCCAGGAAAGCCACATAGAGTCCCACCTCATTTCCTGGCTGGAGGAGGTCCAACCTTATCTAGCCCTTTCCTTCCCAGCCTGGCTGTCCCAGGAAAGTCACATAGAGCCCCGCCTCATTTCCTGGCTAGAGGACGTCTAACCTCATCTAGCTCTTTCCTCTCCAGCCTGGCTGTCCCAGGAAAGTCACATAGAGCCCTGCCTCATTTCCTGGCTGGAGGACGTCCAACATCATCTAGCCCTTTCCTCCCCAGCCTGACTGTCCCAGGAAAGTCACATAGAGCCCCACCTCATTTCCTGGCTGGAGGACGTCCAACCTCATCTAGCACTCTCCTCCCCAGACTGGCTTTCCCAGGAAAGTCACATAGAGCCCTGCCTCATTTCCTGGCTGGAGGACGTCCAACCTCATCTAGTTCTTTCCTCCCCAGCCTGGCTGTCCCAGGAAAGCCACATAGAGCCCCGTCTCATTTCCTGGCTGGAGGACATCTAACCTCATCTACTCCTTTCCTCCCCAGCCTGGCTGCCCCAGGAAAGTCACATAGAGCCCCACCTCATTTCCTGGCTGGAGGACGTCTAACCTCATCTAGCCCTTTCCTCCCCAGCCTGGCTGTCCCAGGAAAGTCACATAGAGCCCTGCCTTATTTCCTGGCTGAAGGACACCCAACCTCATCTAGCTCTTTCCTCCCCAGCCTGGCTGTCCCAGGAAAGCCACATAGAGCCCCGCCCCGCCTCATTTCCTGGCTGGTGGACGTCCAACTTCATCTAGCGCTTTCCTCCCCAGCCTGACTGTCCCTGGAAAGTCACATAGAGCCCCGCCTCATTTCCTGGCTGGAGGACGTCCAACCTCATCTAGCCCTTTCCTCCCTTGCCTGGCTGCCCCAAGAAAGCCACATAGAGCCTCACCTCATTTCCTGGCTGGAGGACGTCCAACCTCATCTAGCACTTTCCTCCCCAGCCTGGCTGTCCCAGGAAAGTCACATAGAGCCCCGCCTCATTTCCTGGATGGAGGACGTCTAACCTCATCTAGCTCTTTCCTCTCCAGCCTGGCTGTCCCAGGAAAGTCACATAGAGCCCTGCCTCATTTCCTGGCTGGAGGACGTCGAACCTCATCTAGCGCTTTCCTCCCCAGCCTGACTGCCCCAGGAAAGACACATAGAGCCCCGCCTCATTAACTGTCTGAAGGACGTCTAACATCATCTAGCCCTTTCCTCCCCAGCCTGGCTGTCCCAGGAAAGTCACATAGAGCCCCACCTCATTTCCTGGCTGAAAGACGTCCAACCTCATCTAGCACTTTCCTCCTTAGCCTGGCAGCCCCAGGAAAGTCACATAGAGCCCCGCCTCATTTCCTGGCTGGAGGACGTCCAATCTCATCTAGCCCTTTCCTTCCCAGCCTGGCTGTCCCAGGAAAGCCACATAGAGCCCCGCCCCGCCTCATTTCCTGGCTGGTGGACGTCCAACCTCATCTAGCACTTTCCTCCCCAGTCTGACTGTCCCAGGAAAGTCACATAGAGCCCCGCCTCATTTCCTGGCTGGAGGACGTCCAACCTCATCTAGCACTTTCCTCCCTTGCCTGGCTGCCTCAGGAAAGCCACATAGAGCCCCACCTCATTTCCTGGCTGGAGGACGTCCAACCTCATCTAGCTCTTTCCTTCCCAGCCTGGCTGCCCCAGGAAAGTCACATAGAGCCCCACCTCATTTCCTGGCTGGAGGACGTCTAACCTCATCTAGCACTTACCTCCCCAGCCTGGCTGTCCCAGGAAAGTCACATAGAGCCCCACCTCATTTCCTGGCTGGAGGACGTCCAACCTCATCTAGCACTCTCCTCCCCAGACTGGCCTTCCCGGGAAAGTCACATAGAGCCCTGCCTCATTTCCTGGCTGGAGGACGTCCAACCTCATCTAGAGATTTCCTCCCCAGCCTGGCTGTCCCAGGAAAGCCACATAGAGCCCCGTCTCATTTCCTGGCTGGAGGACATCTAACCTCATCTACTCCTTTCCTCCCCATCCTGGCTGCCCCAGGAAAGTCACATAGAGCCCCACCTCATTTCCTGGCTGGAGGACGTCTAACCTCATCTAGCACTTTCCTCCCCAGCCTGGCTGTCCCAGGAAAGCCACATAGAGCCCCGCCCCGCCTCATTTCCTGGCTGGTGGACGTCCAACCTCATCTAGCACTTTCCTCCCCAGCCTAACTGTCCCTGGAAAGTCACATAGAGCCCCACCCCGCCTCATTTCCTGGCTGGTGGACATCCAACCTCATCTAGCACTTTTCTCCCCAGTCTGACTGTCCCAGGAAAGTCACATAGAGCCCCGTCTCATTTCCTGGCTGGAGGACGTCCAACCTCATCTAGCCCTTTCCTCTCCAGCCTGGCTGTCCCAGGAAAGTCACATAGAGCCCCGCCTCATTTCCTGGCTGGAGGATGTCCAACCTCATCTAGCTCTTTCCTCCCTTGCCTGGCTGCCTCAGGAAAGCCACATAGAGCCCCACCTCATTTCCTGGCTGGAGGACGTCCAACCTCATCTAGCTCTTTCCTCCCCAGCCCGGCTGCCCCAGGAAAGTCAAATAGAGCCCCGCCTCATTTCCTGGCTGGAGGACGTCTAACCTCATCTAGCCCTTTCCTCCCCAGCCTGGCTGTCCCAGGAAAGTCACATAGAGCCCCGCCTCATTTCCTGGCTGGAGGACGTCCAATATCATCTAGCGCTTTCCTCCCCAGCCTGACTGTCCCAGGAAAGTCACATAGAGCCCCACCTCATTTCCTGGCTGGAGGACGTCCAACCTCATCTAGCACTCTGCTCCCCAGCCTGGCCTTCCCGGGAAAGTCACATAGAGCCCTGCCTCATTTCCTGGCTGGAGGACGTCCAACCTCCTCTAGTACTTTCCTCCCCAGGCTGGCTGTCCAAGGAAAGCCACATAGAGCCCCACCTCATTTCCTGGCTGGAGGACATCCAACTTCATCTAGACCTTTCCTCCTTAGCCTGGCTGCCCCAAGAAAGTCACACAGAGCCCTGCCTCATTTCCTGGCTGTAGGACATCTAAACTCATCCAGCCCTTTCCTCTCCAGACTGGCTGTCCCAGGAAAGTCACATAGAGCCCTGCCTCATTTCCTGGCTGGAGGACGTCCAACCTCATCTAGTCCTTTCCTCCCCAGGCTGGCTGTCCAAGGAAAGCCACATAGAGCCCCACCTCATTTCCTGGCTGGAGGACATCCAACTTCATCTAGACCTTTCCTCCTTAGCTTGGCTGCCCCAAGAAAGTCACACAGAGCCCCACCTCATTTCCTGGCTGGAGGACATCCAACATCATCTAGCGCTTTCCTCCCCAGCCTGACTGTCCCAGGAAAGTCACATAGAGCCCCGCCTCATTTCCTGGCTGGAGGACGTCCAACAGCATCTAGCCCTTTCCTCCCCAGCCTGACTGTCCCAGGCCTGCCCCTTTCATCCACTGAATTTCAGTTCCTGCAATCATGGTAATTCGCTTTTCAGAGGGAGGGTGCCAGGCAGCTGGGAGGAGATATTTTGCCTCCTCACTGCCCGTTTTTAACCCTCCAATGTTGGAACCCTCACCGCAACCCCGCACCCCATGTGCAACTGTGCCTTGGCCCCAATAACCGTAATGTGGTGCTTTTGGTGGTGGCACTGAGACAGGGGCTTTCATTTTTGCCTCGGCCGCACGGGGTGAATGCATGTCCTTGATTAGGTGGGCGGGGCGGTAAAACCACAGCTCAACCACCTGCTTTTATCCCCCCCCCGGCCTTATATCTGAATGAGCCCTAAGACAGTACTGCAGAACACCCCCAACCCTCTTCTTCTCCTTAGCAAAGGGAGGAGAAGCTCTGTAGTCTCAGCATATTATTTTTATAGCATTGAACAGGATATCGCTGGATTGTTGGCGGGATCAACAGATATATATATATATTTTATTTTTTGCACTTATCAAACAGATATAACAAAATAATTTCAAGGGTATATTTGACAGAGCGAAAGGGAAAAAGGGAGAGAAGGTCATGGACAGGGCGGACGCACCCTCTAAGGACAAGTCCTGACCTGTGCAGCTCTATTACACAGCAGTCTTCCCATAGACAGGGGTAACATCGCCACCTAGTGGCAGATAAAGCCGACTGCAGCCCAGCTACATTTCCATGGCGGAACCCTTCCATGTTTACAGAGACATGAGTGATATCTCCTCCGCCAGTCAGCTGACCGCAGGATTGGGTGGCGGGTTCAGAGTCGAGGATGATTAATGCGGGGTGGGTGAATAGTCACCATATGAAGGGGGTCTTAGGGACCGCCGTCCCAGCCTAACGGAGCTTTCCCTTTAGACCCGCTGAATATATTGGCATCGATATATCAATCTATATCAATCAATATATCAATAGAAAAGTCAGACTTATGGTTTGTTGTTAATAAAGCAGCCACAGCCTGAGTAAAGAAGCCTCACCCATGTGGCATGAAGCAGCGGTCTCTCTGCAGAGCTCCAGCACACCCTCTGCAACCAGCAAAGCTCAATGCTTCCTGCTGATTGGAGAGCTCTAGCCTCTGATTCACTAGAGGGGTGTGCTGGACCTCCGCAGGGAGACCACTGCTTCCACAGGATCCCTGGCGTGCTGGTGGGGGGACAGGCTTCTCTACTCAGGCTGTGGCTGCTCCTCCACTCCATGATTTAACCACTTCAGCCCGGAAGGTTTTACCCCCCCCCCTTAATGACCAGGCCACTGCGTTACTTTAACTGACAATTGCGCGGTCGTGTGACGTTGTACCCAAATTAAACTGCCGTCCTTTTCCCCCCACAAATAGAGCTTTCTTTTGGGGGTCTTCGATCACCTCTGCGGTTTTTATTTTTTTGCGCTATAAACAAAAAAAAAGCGGCAATTTTGAAAAAAACAAACAAACAATATTTTTTACTTTCTGCTATAAAATATCCAATAAAAAAATTTTAAAAATAAAATTTCTTCCTCAATTTATTCCGATATTTATTCTGCTATATATCTTTGGTAAAAAAAAATCCCAATAAGCGTATATTGATGGCGGTGATCTGCGATTTTTAGCAGGTCTGCGACATTGCGGCGGACAGATCAGACACTTTTGATACTATTTTGGGAACTAGTGACACCAATACAGTGATCAGGGCTAAAAAAATGCACTGTCACTGTACTAATGACACTGGCAGGGAAGGGTTAACATCAGGGGTGTTTAAAGGGTTAACTGTGTACCTAGAGGGTGGTTGCTAACTGTGTTGGGGATGGACTGACCGGAGGAACACAGAGATCTGTGTTTCTGCTTAGCAGGAACAGAAGATCTCTGTGTCCATCCCTGTTAGAGCGGCGATCTGCCTTGTTTACATAGGAAGATCACCGTTCTGCCTCTCCCAGGAACGATCGTGGGTGGCCGGCGGACATCGGGTCTGCCGGACCAGCTGATTGGTTCCCCCTCTGTCCAATGGTCTTTAACCATTTGCTACCCGCCCACCGTCAAATGATGGAGGGGTGGTGCCGCTCTTGTTCTGGGAAGACAGCATACGACGTCGTCCCAGAATGCTTGCTTTTGCGTGCCCTCGGGGGCGCGCAGCGAGGCGATCACGCCGTGCTGCTAGGACACGGCGCCACCCAGATCTCTGTAAAGAGCGCGGCTGCGGCTCTTTAACCATGTGATCGGCTGTGTCCAATCACAGCTGGTCACATGTAAACATGGAATGCCGGTAATCGGCTCTCCTTGCCTCACACTGGCAAGGAGAGCCGATCAGCGGCATCTCCTCGCAGAGGACATCTGGGCATGTAATCAGGGCACTGATCATTAGTGCTCTGATTATAATTAGCGTCACCAGTGCCAGCAATCAGTGATCATTAGTGATGCCAGTCAGTGCTGGCTATTAGTGTCGCCTATCAGTGCTGCCCATCAATGCCCATCACTGCTGCCCATCAATGGCCATCAGTGCCACCCATCAATGCCCGTCAGTGCCGCCTATCTGTGCCACCTATAAGTGCCCACCAGTGCCACCTATCAGTGCCACCTATCAGTGCCGCCTATCCGTGCCACCTATCGGTGCCCATAAGTGCAGAATATTAGTGCCTCCTTATCAGTGCCACCTCATCAGTGCCCATCAGTGTAAGAGAAAAATTACTTATTTAGAAAATTTACTGACAGAAACACGTTTTTTTTTACCAAATTTTTGGTCTTTTTTTTTGTTAGCAAAAAATAAAATACCCAGCGGGGATTAAATGCCACCAAAAGAAATCTCTATTTGTGTGAAGAAAATGATAAAACTTTCATATGGTTACAGCGTAGCATGACTGAGTAATTGTCATTCAAAGTGTGACAGCGCTGAAAGCTGAACGTTGGCCTGGGCAGGAAGGGGGTGACAGCGCCCGGTATTGGGGGGGGTTAAACTGGTTAATGAATGGCTTCACCACGTCCTGCCCATTGGGTGCCATATGACATCCTGGACTGGAAATGGAGATACCTGGGTGATGGGTGCAGCTGCAGGCGTCACCCAGATAGCTTTATTTTCAGCCAGCGATTCCCTCGCTTGTAAAAGCCGTCCTAGGGGCTGATTAGCTGCTGGATTGCTTTTACAGGCAGCGGGAGGGGACGTCAAGCAGCCCCCACCGCCCCGGACAGCTCCTCGCCGTGTGTTCAGGAAGCCGGAGATCTGATCGGGTGTTCTGCCGAAAAAACCTCCAACTCGCCAAAATCTGCAACCACGTCACTTCTGGTGACTCTCCAGCAGCGATGATTGGAGATTTCTATGAGTTGGCTGTTTGGACAGAACACTGGGTAAGGGGGGGAAAAAGTTGTCGCCGCTGTTGGCGGCGGCCATGTTGTTGGTTAGTATCAGGCAGACTAACAACGTCCACTCATTATAGCGTGTACCGGCGCAGAGTATTCTGTGAAAACAGCAAACTCGTGGAAATCTCCAATCATTGCTGCTAGAGAGAGTCACCAAAAGTGACGTGGTTGGAGATTTTGGCGAGTTTGAGGTTTTGGCAGAACATTTGGTGTTTTAGCAATATAGCCAATTCATCAAAATCTCCAATTACGTCACTTCCTGTTACTGTGAACCGTCTGTAATTGGAAATTTTTACGACTTGCTGTTTTGACACAATACTGGTAACCGTATAAATGCCGGTAGATGGTATAATGAGTGAATGTTCTTTGTTCACTCTGATACTAACCAACAAAATGGCTGCCTCCGCGGTGTCGACAACTTTTTCCTCTTTACCCGCTGTTGTGTCAAAACAGCAAAGTCTTTATGTACCGCAGTGTAAATGGTTTCTGGTGCTACAGGAAACTCAGAGAAAGTCAGAGACTGCAGACATGGTACAGGAGATGGTCAGAGACTGCAGACATAGTACAGGAGATGGTCAGAGACTGCAGACATACTACAGGAGACAGTCAGAGACTGCAGACATGGTACAGGAGATGGTCAGAGACTGCAGACATAGTACAGGAGATGGTCAGAGACTGCAGACATGGTACAGGAGATGGTCAGAGACTGCAGATATAATACAGGAGATGGTCAGAGACTGCAGGCATAGTACAGGAGATGGTCAGAGACTGCAGACATACTACAGGAGACAGTCAGAGACTGCAGACATGGTACAGGAGATGGTCAGAGACTGCAGACATACTACAGGAGATGGTCAGAGACTGCAGACATGCTACAGGAGATGGTCAGAGACTGCAGACATACTACAGGAGATGGTCAGAGACTGCACACATGGTACAGGAGATGGTCAGAGACTGCAGACATAGTACAGGAGATGGTCAGAGACTGCAGACATGCTACAGGAGATGGTCAGAGACTGCAGACCTACTACAGGAGATGGTCAGAGACTGCAGACATAGCAAAGGAGATGGTCAGAGACTGCAGACATACTACAGGAGATGATCAGAGACTGCAGACATACTACAGGAGATGGTCAGAGACTGCACACATGGTAAAGGAGATGGTCAGAGACTGCAGACATAGCAAAGGAGATGGTCAAAGACTGCAGACATACTACAGGACATGGTCAGAGACTGCAGACATACTACAGGAGATAGTCAGAGACTGCAGACATAGTACAGGGGATGGTCAGTGACTGCAGACATGCTACAGGAGATGATCAGAGACTGCAGACATAGCAAAGGAGATGGTCAGAGACTGCAGATATAGTACAGGAGATGGTCAGAGACTGCAGACATAGCACAGGAGATGGTCAGAAACTGCAGACATACTACAGGAGATGGTCAGAGACTGCAGACATAGCAAAGGAGATGGTCGTCAGAGACCGGTAGAAGAAACGATACAGACGTCAGAGACTGGTAGATGACATCATACAGACGTCAGACACTGGTAGAGGACATCATACAGACGTCAGAGACCGGTAGAAGAAACGATACAGACGTCAGAGACTGGTAGAGGACATCATACAGACGTCAAAGACT
>BLSH010276899.1:53976-65766 GCA_018402905.1 Glandirana rugosa | reverse complement strand
CAGGAAGAGGCCATCCCCAAACTGTTCCTACAAACTTGGGAGCATGAAATTGTCCAAAATGTCTTGGTATGCTGACGCCTTAAGAGTTCCTTTCACTGGAACTAAGGGGCCAAACCTAATCCCTGAAAAACAACCACAATCCTCCCTCCACCAAATGATTTGGACCAGTGCACAAAGCAAGGTCCATAAAGACATGGGTGAGCGAGTTTGGGGTGGAGGAACTTGACTGGCCTGCACAGAGTCCTGACCTCAACCCGATAGAACACTTTTGGAATGAATTAAAGCGGAGACTGTGAGCCAGGCCTTCTCATCCAACATCAGCGCCTGACCTCACAAATGCG
The DNA here is from genome assembly GCA_018402905.1 of Glandirana rugosa. Lineage (NCBI taxonomy): Eukaryota > Metazoa > Chordata > Amphibia > Anura > Ranidae > Glandirana > Glandirana rugosa. The sequence goes on along the minus strand of BLSH010276899.1, from coordinate 65,425 downwards.
CTTCTGGAAGAACGGTCAAACATTCCCATAGACACTCCTAAACCTTGTGGACAGCCTTCCCAGAAGAGGTGAAGCTGTTATAGCTGCAAAGGGTGGGCCAACTCAATATTGAACCCAGGGCTTACCTTGTGGAAATTCTGGTTGCCCGTCTAACATGCTGACTTCTTGTGTCAGACCTCTGAGTTCCTGACTTGGGAATGATGTACAGATAAGGAGGATCTGCCTTTCCCCATCTGATAAATGTGCCAGATCACAACAAAAAATACCACACCAGCCAGGGACCTGGCATATTCAGGAGGAGTTTAGCAATGTGGCTCCCCTCGCTTCCAGAACAGTGATGTGGAGGTGGGAAGAAGATACCAGTGCACTGTGAGGAGGACACACAGACCTCCAACACCACCATGCATTTAGGTCACTTTACTAACGCCCCCTCCTGGTGCCGGGCATAGCTGCGATATCAAAGTGATGATGTCACAGACCTTACCAAGGTAATATAGTCAGAATCTAGGACAGTTGCGCTGTGCATAAGGGAAGGGACTATGCGCAAGATTATCAGCCTCCCCGGCTGGTTCAGCCTTAGGTATGTGAATGTAGCCTGGCCACAGGGTTACTGTCATCAGGACAGCATAAGTCCTTTTGTTAAAAAAAAACAAAAAACTTTACAACTTTTGTAAAACAAACAAAAAAAGGGCGACCTTCCCTGGATGATGAAATGCGTTTGTGTTGCAGACGTCGGTTGGGTTTGATGACCTGGCGGCCTCGTTCTCTAAAGAGGAATGGATGGAGCTGGAGGAGTGGCAGAAGGAGCTGTACAGGAATGTGATGAAGGAGACTTCGGAGACGCTGATCTCGCTCGGTAAGACCCATCACCCGCTAATAAAGCCGGCTGCACCGTGTCTAGGAGGAGGGGTTCCCTGACTCGCCAGCACACCATGAAAGATTCAATGAAAGTGATTGAAAACTCCTTTTTCAATTAAAGGAGTTGTAAGGTCTCTGGGTTTGCATCCTATGCATTTAGGTGCAAAACCTCCTGTGACGCAGCCCCCGCCCCCCTGAACGGTGCTGGAATGTTCCAGCACCGGGGACGAGCACAGCAGCTCCAGCCACTGTCTCGGGTCCTCATTGGATACATTAATAGCAGCAGGAGCCATTGGTGTCAATCAAATCCAGTGACATTGGGGGGGGTGGCGAGCGCTGCTGTCTGTGGCAGTGGACGCAGCAGCAGGACTCGGGAGTGAGCACACACGGGTGCCCACAGGGGGCAGCGGCTCTACAACGGGGCAGCCGATGGAGGGTAAGGAGCAAGGAGCACTGCTGAGTGACCCCAGAAGAGGAGGATCGGGGCCACTCTGTGCAAAACCCATTGCACAGAGCAGGTAACACATGTTTGTTATTTAACCACTTCAATACCAGGCACTTAGAACACTTCCCTCCCAGACCAATTTTCAGCTTTCAGTGCTGTCGCACTTTGAATGACAAGTCGAGTGACGCTGCACACAAACAACATTTTTATCATTTTGTTCCCACAAATAGAACTTTTTTTTGGTGGTATTTGATCATCAATTTTTTTTATTTTATGCGCTACAAATAGACCGAAAATTTAAAAAAAAAAAAGTTTTTCTTTTTTTCTGTAACAAAGTAAATTTTCTCCTTCACTAACGGGCACTGATGAGGCTACACTCATGGGCACTGATGAGGCTAGACTGACAGGCACTGATGAGGCAGTACAAAATTGGCACTGATGAGGTGGCACTGATAAGTTTGCACTGATGATGGTGCACATATATGCAGCACTGATGGGCACTGATAGGCGGCACTCATATGCGGCACTGCTGGGCACTCATAGGTGGCACTGTTGGGCACTGCTGGGTGGCACAGGTGGGCACTGCTGGGTGGCACAGGTGCATATAGCACTGTTAGGGATGACACTGTCAGGCATCATATATGGGCACAGTGCCATCCCTACAGTGCACTGTATTGCCCTTAACTGGTGGTCTAGTGGGGGCTCCCTGGTGGTCCTGGGCGGCCTCCATGCTGTCTCCCTAGTGGTCCTGGGCGCCCTCCTCATGGTGTCCCCGGGGGGGGGGGGCGCCCCCTGGTGGTCCAGTGGGGTGATCCTGAGGGGGACTGCCCCCCCGGTCAAGAGAGCAGCCGATCGGCTCTCCACTACTCAGGTCTGCAGACCTGAGCGGAGGAAAAGCCGATAAACGGCTCTTATTTACACATTATTTACACTTATTTACTCGGACGGTAATGCGGTGGGTCAGACTGACCCACGGCACCACCGATCACCGCGAGGCGCGCCCCCGGATGATCCTGAGGATGTCAATAGACGCCCAGTCAGGATAATGACCCCCCCACCCGGCTGTCATTTGTCAATAGGCCGGGCGGGAAGTGGTTAAAAAACTTAAAAAAAAAAAAACACAAACCTTTAAAAATAATAAACAGGTTATACTTGCCTGCTCTGTGTGAGGCCCCTTTCATACATACGGACCGTTCGTCCGTTTTTCATCCATCCGTTGACGGATGACAAATGGACATCAATGCATTCCTATGGAATAACGGATGATCATCTGTTTCCATCCCTTTTTTTTTTTTTTTTTACCATGAATGCGTTCTCTGCGTTTTATGTAAAAAAAAACCATCTGCATGCAGCTCTCCCTTATACTTACCTCAATCTTGATGCAGGGATGTACACAAGAGCAGAGGCTCTCTTAGCTCAGTGGGAGGCATTGGCTTCTGCTGTTGTCATTCACAGTCAGTAAGGAGAAAGCGGGGGGAGCAGTACCAAGCCATGCTGTGTGTGTCAATGGGAGTGGGCATGTATGAGTGCCCCCATAGCAAGCGTCTTTCTATAGGGGCATTTGCCAGGGGGGAGAAGCCAGGAGTACGGGGGGCGGGGGACCCATTGCTTTTGTGCGACATAAGGAGAGCGAGGGCATGCGTGGGATTTTAATCGGCAGATCGCTTGTTCCTGAGGTGTCTGGGGCTCGTACCAGGAGCTTTCACTTGTAAAGCAGCCAATAGATTATACAATCCTCTTTCACTCTAAGAAAATTCATCGATTTCCCCATCAACACAATCAGTGTTGGTGGGGGAAGCCCTCTTGCAGTACTATTGTGTTCCTTCCCTGCCGGCAGAGCACAATGACCACTGCTGGGTGCTATAGCCGATGGCAGTGATCGCATGAAAAAGATCCGACAGGCTCGTTGTACTGGAGTCCACCGATGGACCGAGTTCAGCACAACCACCGGTCCCTGCTGAACCAGCCAAGATTCGATCCATCTGTGGCCGGCTTTAGGTCACTTTAACCCCTTCCTGCCCGTAGTATATCGTATTCCCTCCTGGGCTTTGGGCTGGGCTTTGAGTGGAGATATCGGGGTGATGGGTGCCGCTGCAGGCGTCATTCACATATCTTTTTTTTTTTCAGCCGGAGATTCTCTCACATGTAAAAGCCATCTTAGTGGCTGTTTAGCCACTTGATTGCTCTTACAGGTGGCGGGAGACGTAAATTACCTTGCTTTTTGTTTTTTTGGTTAGAATTTAAAAGCCGATGAAAATTGCGTCCTTTTTTCCCCCACAAATAGAGCTTTCTTTTGGTGGTATTTGATCCCCTCTGCGTCATTTCTGATCACCGCTATAAACAAAAAAAAGAGCGACAATTTTGAAATAAAAATGTTTTTTTTACTTTTTGCTAGAATATCCAAAGAAATGTAAAATAAAAAATAATTTATTCATCAGTTTAGGCTGATTATATATAATATTAGTTTACATATTTTTAGTAAAAAAATCCCAATTGCGCAAAAGTTATTGCGTCTACAAAATAGGGGATAGATTTATGGCGTTTTTATTATTCACTTTTTTTATTTATTTTTTTTTTTTTTGCGGGACTGCGGCATTGCGGTGAACAGATCGGACACTTTTTTGGGACCAGTGACATTTATACAGCCATCAGTGCTCTAAAAATGCACTGATTACTGTACAAATGACACTGGCAGGGGTTAACACTAGGGGGCGATCAAAGGGTTAAAGTACCTTTTTAGATTGTAAGCTCCTTGAGGGAAGGGACTGATGTGAATGTACAATATAGATGTAAAGCGCTGCGTAAATTGACAGCGCTATATCAGTACCTGAAGTAAATAAATAAATAAGTGTTCCCTAGGGAGGTGCTTTCTAACTGTGTGGGGGACGGACTGACAGGGAGTACAGAGAGATCGCTGTTCCTGAGTACTAGGAACAGACGATCTCACTCTACTCCCCTAACAGAACGGGGATCCGCTTTGTGTACACTGGTAGATCCCCGTTCTGTCTAACTCTGGAGCGATCGTGGGTGGCCGGCGGACATCTAGTCCTCTCCCCCCGCTGATTGGCTCCCCCGCTAGCGAATGGGTGCACGCCCACAGATCGCCGTGCACATGCTCCGACTTACACCTACGGCGATTCTCGCAGTGGAGCCAGCCTGCCACAGTATGACTGCAGCGGCTGGTCGGCAAGCGGTTAAACATGACGGTACCCTATATTTTCTATAGGCGGCGCTTTAAAAGCCGCCTATAGGTCATCAGTTTAGTGTTACGGATTAAGTCTGGTGCTAGAATTATCGCTCATGCTCCGGTGTGCGCGGCGATATGTAACGTGAGTCGCAGTTGACGTTTTCAGGCGTAGGCGCCCCGCCGCATGCGCTCATGAGTATATGTGGGGGGGGGGCCTCAATTTATTTTGGGTGGGGGGAGATTTTATCTGCTTGGGTGTAACTTTGATTTCTTATGATTTAAAAACTTTTTTTCATGGCCGGGGAAACTGTGAAGAGGGACCTGGAAGTGACGTCACACATCACTTCCGGGTCAACAAGAAGGAGGGCAGAGATGTGTCCGCTCTCCTCCCGCTCCTCTACCTGGCGGCACCGCTATGCTGGTCCTGGGCCTGCAGATGGGCAAGCGGAGCTTGGGCTACATAGCAAGGGTTGTGGGGTGTGGATCATTTAAAATTTCTTGTCTCCATAGCGACCTGGCACCTTGGGTTTGTCGAGCCTTGCGTTAACCTCTACAGCCCTGAAAGGTATTTCTTCCTGTCTGGCACCACAATTACCCACAGGAAGTAATTAATGGCTGCGCTCAAATGGAGACCTGCTGCATTTTATTGCAGCGCACCGCGCCGAAATGCATGGCAATGTAGAGTAGAGCAGAGCATTGTGCTGCTGTATTTTGCTATGAAGTGTATGTTTTGTACACTTCAAATAAAGTTTGGGTAAAATAAAAAAGTGACCCGTGTGTTATGCTGATCGCGCACCACGCTGCCCCCTGCTCCGTTCCCATGTGGATTATAGATCTCGCGTCCTGTGCGACCCAGTTCCTCAAAGACCACGGCCTGGGGGGTTGGGGAGCTCTGGTGTAGAGGGAATGATTCTCCTTAGGTAGCCGCCCCCCCCCCCCAAGAGTTCTGGGCGAATGTCAGCTTTGTTCTTGTGAGTGTGCAATGAGGAAAGGACCAAAAGCAGAACATATAAAGCCCAGATTTTTTTTTCCAGAATTTTATATTATAAAAAAACCTGCGTGCTTTGGGAGGGGCGTTAAGCCCTTTATGGCGCTGTTGTACTGCATTTGGCACTTTCCTTCTGGAGCACTCAGTCCCTACAATTAGGGATGCACCGATACCGAGTACTCCTGAAAATGCTCATGATACCAAAACCGATATTTTACAGTTCAATACAAAATGAATGGGCGCTAATCGCGCTGCCAAGGATTGCCTGCGATTTGAACAGGAATGTGGTGTGATTTCCCCACACCGCTCCTGTGTGTGTATAGTAAGGGAAGTGCCATCTAGTGGGTATTTTATTAAAAATGTTAGAACTCGCATCAAAGCGGAGTTCCACTCAAAAGTGGAATTTTTCGCTCATCTGATTCCTCACACCCCCCTCCGGTGCCACTTTTGCCACCTTTCGGGGGGGGGGGGGGAGCGGATACCCGTTATTGACAGTTACCCTGTCTCCACTTCCGGGAGACCGGGCCGCTGCGAATTGCGTCAGCAGCACGGTCGCCCTTCTCCTCCCTCCTTTCTCCCCTTCAGTCGGCGAGTGAAAGAGCGCATGCGCAGTAGGGACCCATCCGTGAAGCTGAAAGGCTACACTGCCAGGTTCCATTAGTAGTAATGGCCGCGGCAGCCCCCGACCAGCCGATTTGAAGATCGGCTACCGTGCCGACATCACTGGACTCCAGAACAGGTAAATGTCCTAATGTGAAGTCAGCAGTTACAGTAGGTGTAGCTGCTGACTATTTTAAAGGGGGCAGGCGGACCTCCGCTTTGAAGTACGGGTCACCTGGTCGACTGCAAAATCTGCATAGGTGTCCCGGTCTGGCCGATGATATCAAATCAGGTCCGCTGGAGGTGCTCACGGGGCTGGAGGAAATGTATAAGTGATCTGCCCCCAAGATGACATCACTTCCACCCTATACCAACGGGGTTTCGGGAACTTCTCCTCCAGCCTTGTGAGCACCTCCAGCAGCTGTGATTTGCTATCATCGGCAGGACCGGGACACTGCAGATTTTGCAGTTGACCAGATATGTCCTTAAAGTGATTGTGAAATCTTTCTTTTTTCCCTATTAAAAGAACAAACTTGTTATACTTGCCTCCTCTGTGCAGTTGGTTTTGCACAGAGCAGCCCGAATCCTCCTCTTCTCAGGTCCCTCTTCTGTGATCTTGGCCCCTCCCTCCTGCCAAGTGCCCCCACAGGAAGCAGCTTGCTATGGGGGCAGCCGAGTCACAGCCCCCTGTGTCCATTCAGACACGGAGCCCCAACCTGGCCCCGCCCACTCTATCCCCTGATTGGCTAGCTGACTTTGATTGACAGCAGCGGCAGCCAATGGTGCTTCTGCTGTTTCTCAGCCGATCTGGAGGGAGAATCTCTGAGACGGCTGAGACACTCGTGGACATTGTTAGACAGAGAGGGGCCTCAGGTAAATAACAGGGGAGGCTGCTGCAGACAGAAGGCTTTTTATCTTAATGCATAGAATGCACCTTCTGTCTTTACAATCACTTTAACCGCTTACTAACCGCATTGCGTATATTTACTGCGACAGTGAGGTTACAAAATCGCTGTTTATGTGCGTGGCCGGCGCACGCTCCCTGAGTGTGGCCACAGGTGGGCGGACTTGATGTCCGCCGGCGACTCGCGATCGCCTGTTAGGCAGAATGGGGAACCGCCGTTGTAAACATGGCGGTTCCCCGTTCTGATAGGCGGCATGACAGAGATCTACTGATCCCTGTCACTGGGATCAGTTAGATCTCTTATGCCCCTGACAGCCCAGCCCCTTCACAGTTAGAACACACCTAGGGAACACAGTTACCCCATAGATCTCCCCCTGCAGGTTAACCCCTTCACTGCCAATGACATTTATACAGTAATCAGTGGCTCTTTAAATTTCTGATTGCTGTATAAATGTCATTGGTCCCAAAAAAGTGTCAAAAATGTCCGACATGTCCGCCCCAATATCGCAGATAAAAATCACAGACCGCCGCCATTATTGGTGTGTATATAAAAAAAATGGTGAAAACGCGGTTTGTAAATGCGGCAACTTTTGCGCAAACCAATCCATATACGCCGATTGCAATTTTTTTTTTACCACAAATATGCAGGAGAATATATATCAGCCAAAACTGATGAATACATTTTTCTTATTTTATATATATTTTTTTGGATATGTATTATGGCAAAAAGTGAAAAAAAATGTTTTTTTTTTTTTTTTTTTAAATTGTTGCTCTTTTTTTTGTTTATAGCGGTGATCAGAAATGACGCAGAGGGGGTCAAATACCACCAAAAGAAAGCTCTATTTGTGAGAAAAAAAGGATGCAAATTTTGTTTAGGTGCAACGTCGCACGACCACGCAATTGTCAGTTAAAGCAACGCAGTGCCGAATCGCAAAAAGTGCTCTGGTCATTAAGGGGGAAATCCTCCGGAGCTGAAGTGGTTAATGTAACTTCTAACATTTTAAATACACTGCCCACTAGATGGCGCTTTACCCTTTCTATACACACACAGGAGCGGTAGGGGAAATGGCATGTGATATTGGTGTGACCCTACCTATAAATATATGTCAGTGTGTGTACTTTCCTCCCGTGTGATGTATTCTGTGTCTCTAAACTGCTCTCTCTTGTCTCCTATCCAGGTGAGGGGCTGGTAGAGAAAGCCATCGGTGAGAAGACATCGGCAGAGGTGGCCGGCGCTCCCAGCCTGGGTGCCGATTGTACTAATAACCTACCGCTGTGCGCCGAGGAAGCGGCGAGGGGAGGGGAAGGGCCGCTGGCTCAGACGCTGGACCTTGCTGAGGGGAAGGCGCCATCTTTTACTGAGGGAGTGGATAAGATCCGGATGAAGTTCCTTGACCGCTCAGAAGCCAGTACCGCCCAGCGGCCGCACGCCTGCGCGGAATGCAGCAAGGTCTTTTACAGCAAGCGAACGTTGAAGGCCCACCTGCAGGCCCACCTCGGAGAGCGATCGTACATCTGTAACGTGTGCGGGAAGTGTTTCCGGCGGCACACGTCGCTGCTTATTCACGAACGCATTCACACTGGGGAGCGCCCCTACCACTGCACGCAGTGCGGGAAGAGCTTTGTACAGAGGCAGCATCTGAGCACCCACCAGAAGACCCACACCGGAGAGAAGCCTTTCCAGTGCACCGCCTGCGGGAAAGGCTTCCGATGGCGCTCCGAGCTGCTGAAACACCAGAAGGTCCACCAGGAAGAGGTGGGTTCAAGGTCGGGTGGTGGGGGCAGTACATTGAAAGGGCATTGGGTGCTGGTCTTTAGAAGCATGCTCTTGTTTAGTGTCAGCGGGTTGTGGTTGAATAGTAGAGTTTTCTATGACCGGTCCCCATGCTCTATGACCGTCCTCATCCATACACCTCCAGGAAGAGGTGAGTTAAATGTTGCAGGGGGGTGGGCGAAAAACCCTGTACCACCTCCTCTTCTTGGGGCCCCTGATAAGCGCCCACCATAGCAAGCCGCTTGCTATGGGGTTACTCATGTGGGCTTACTCCCGAGTCCATTGACACAGAGAGCTCGGCCCCGCCCCAGCTCCGTCCTCACTGGCTGTGATTGACAGCCAATGGCTCCCGTTGCTGTCTCTGAGCCTGTGAGGAAGGAGAGAGCCTCTGCTCTCATGCACAGTGCAGGACTGAGATCAGGCTCAGTTAAGTGTAAGGGGGGGAGAGAGCTGGGGAGCTGCGAAGGGATGCTAACTTGCTGCTGCAGATGTGCCTGTGCCGCTCGGTCTCCAACAATCCCCGCCACAGACACCTCTTCTGGATGCTGAAAGGTCCCCATCACTGCATAGCCAAAGGATGTGTCTATGTCATGCAGGCCGTGGCATGGACATGTGAAGGACTCCACCCCAGAAGGAGTGAGATGACTTGGTAGTTGGACGTCATGTGGCCGCATCTTTAGAAGAGTAAAGGGACACATTAGCGGGGGGTGGGGGGGGGGGGATACAGGGAGCCTGGGATCGCCTTTAGCACAGTGGCATACATTTTACATCCCATTCAATAAATGCAGGACAGGATGTGGCGTCTTCAGTCTTCCATGGTGGTTCTTAACATTTTTTACCTTCATGCATTCCTTGCAATAAGGTAAAAAATGTTTAGGCATTGAATTTGGCCCCCCTCCCCACCATGCTTACCTGAGCCCTCATTCAATCCAGCGCCATGCACGTCTGCAGCTCTTCTCTCCCCTCACTTCCGGGTCTCACTGACTTCACTGGGGCATCGGGAGCCATTGACTCCAACTGCTGTCAATCAATGCCAGTGACGAGGGGGTGCGGCTGACTCCCCCTTTCTGTCAGTGGATGCCGCAGCGGGGCTCGGGAGTGAGCACCGATAAGTGTCCCCATGGGGAGCTGCTTCCAGTGGGGGCACTGGCTAGAGAGAACGAGCCAGGAGCGCCTGTGGGGGACCTAAAGAAGAGGAGGTTTGGGGCTGCTCTATGTGATTCCATTGCGTAGAGCAGGTAACTATAGAGATGTTTAACTAGTTGCCTACCGGGCATTTTTACCCCCTTCCTGCCCAGGCCAAGTTTCAGCTTTCAGGGCTGTCACACTTTGAATGAAAATTACTACACTGTACCCATATGACATTTTTAACATTTTTTTTGTTTTCACACAAAGCTTTCTTTTGGTGGTGTTTAATCACTGCTGGGTTTTTTATTTTTTGCTAAACTAATGAGAAAAGACTAAACATTTTGAAGAAAAAACAAATGTTTTTCTTAGTTTTTGTTTTAAAATTTTGCAAATGGGTAATTTTTCTCCTTCACTGATGAGGCGGCACTGATATGCAGCACTAACGGGTACCGAAAGGTGGACACAGTCGATCGCCATGGGCCAAGAACAGGAGGATGTCATATGACGTCCTCCCAGAACTAAAGCAGTCCTGCCCGGCCGTCATTTGACTGCAGTTTAAGTTTTGGATGGAGTGGAGAATCATTAGAACCCCGCTCAGGTTTTTATTGCTGTCTGTGCCCCCATTAGGAAGATAAACGCTCTCAATTTGTCCTGTTTACCATTATCATCAACAGGAAAATAAATGAAAATCCCAAATGTTGGGTTGTCCTGAGAACAGGAATAGAGGGCAAATCTTCCAATGGGGACACTAGTTCTGGGACAACCAGGGATTCCCTTTGTAGGGATTTCCTCTCGCTTCCTGTGAAGTGAAGGGAAATCTCCCCAATGGGGGACAGAGGGCTAAAAGAAAAAAAACTGACAGGATTATAACCCCTCCCCTTCATTAGCCGCTGCGTGGTCCCAGCCGCTGGCTCCATTGGCTGCTGGCTCCATTGGCTGCTGGGTGCTCCCAGCCTCCGGCTCCATTGGCTGCTACATGCTCCCAGCCGCCGGCTCCATTGGCTGCTGTGTGCTCCCAGCCGCCTGCTCCATTGGCTGCTGCGTGCTCCCAGCCGCCAGCTCCATTGGCTGCTGCATGCTCCCAGCCACCAGCTCCATTGGCTGCTGCATGCTCCCGGCTCCATTAGCTGCTGCGTGCTCCCGGCTCCATTAGCTGCTACATGCTCCCAGCCGCCGGCTCCATTAGCTGCTACATGCTCCCAGCCGCTGGCTCCATTGGCTGCTACATGCTGCCAGCCGCCGGCTCCATTGGCTGCTGTGTGCTCCCACCCGCCGGGTCCATTGGCTGCTGGGTGCTCCCAGCCGCCTGCTCCATTGGCTGCTGGGTGCTCCCAGCCGCCTGCTCCATTGGCTGCTGGGTGCTCCCAGCCGCCCGGCTCCATTGGCTGCTGCGTGCTCCCAGCCGCCCAGCTCCATTGGCTGCTGCGTGCTCCCAGCCGCCCGGCTCCATTGGCTGCTGCGTGCGCCCAGCCGCCCGGCTCCATTGGCTGCTGCGTGCGCCCAGCCGCCCGGCTCCATTGGCTGCTGCGTGCCTCGGCCCGCCGACCCGCGTGCGTCGTCGGTTA
>BLSH010276899.1:36064-52403 GCA_018402905.1 Glandirana rugosa | reverse complement strand
CCCCCCCCCCCCCCCCCCCCCCCCAAAGTCTCCCAATAAACATTCATGAAAATAGTTAGAGATGTCAGAGGAAGTGAAGAAATCTCCCCAGTAGAATCGCACTCAGTAATGGAACATCAACAGAAGTTCTAACCGTTCTTCCCACCATCCAGAACTAATATTGCAGTTGGGCTTTAACTGGTTGTTTCTCATTGGTCAGTATTTGTTGTTGTTTTTTTCAGGTCACTGAACCTTTGGTGAAGGAAGAACAGGGAGATCTGAAAAGCTGTGTGAAGGAAGAAGAATCGAACACAGGTACACTACAATCACCACCAGGGTGCGCTGCTTACTGTTCATTGTATACTACATGAGAGGGGTGTATATAGAGACTGGCTACAAGCATTGAGTGCTTTGTTCATTGCAGATTGCTGTAATTCTACTGTTTTACCCTTCAATACCGGGCACTTTCACCCCTTTCCTGCCCAGGTCAGTTTTCCTGCTCTCACACTTTGAATGACAATTGCGTGGTAATATAACGCTGTACTCATGAAATTTTTATTATTTTTTTCACACAAATAGAGCTTTCTTTTGGTGGCATTTAATCACCACTTTGTTTTTTATTTTTTACTAAATAAAAATTTTACATACTGTGTCACCAGTGCAGCACAGCGTCGTCAGTAAGCTGGTGTGGCCGCAACCAGGGATGCTGACTGGTGACAGTGTGTAAAAAAAAAAAAAACAAAAAAAAAAAAAAAATCACTTTTTTTCCCCAATTTTTAAAAAAAATATTCTTTCTTTTTTTTACATTTTTTTTTAACCACTTGCCGACCGCCAACCGCAGGTTGACGGCGGCAAAGTGGTGCGATATCGCAAATCGCCGTCATCTGATGGCGGCTGCGAGATCGCGCACTGTGTCCGGGGAGGGCCAGGGAGCGGGTGCGGCGGCTTTGATTGTCGCCGGCTACCCGCGATGCCCTCCCCCCCGGAGTGAAAGAACGGAGGTCCGTGTAAGTAAACATGGACCTCCGTTCTGTGAGAGGGGGAAGGGCTGTGATCACAGCCTTCCTCTACATGGAAGCTGTGATCACTTCCCTTCCCCAGCCAGGGCAGTCCCCCCACAGTTAGACACGCCCAGGGAACACAGTTAACCCTTAGAGCGCCCCCTGCAGGTTAACCCCTTCACTGCCAATGGCATTTACACAGTAATCAGTGCATTTTTATAGCACTGATCGCTGTATAAATGCCAATGGTCCCAAAAAAGTGTCAAAATGGCCCGACATTTCCGCCCCAATATCGCAGTACCGCAAAAAATCGCAGATCTCCGCCATTACTAATAAAAATTAGAAAAAAAATAAAACCCCAAAAATGAATTCTCATCATCCGTAAACGCGGCCACTTTTGCGCAAACCAATCAATAAACGGCGATTGCGATTTTTTTTTTTATCGCAAATATGAGGAAGAATATAAATCGGCCAAAAACGGTGAAAAAAAAAGTTTTTTTGTAATTTTTTTTGGGATTTGTATTTTAGCAAAAAGTAAGAAATGTAATTTTTTTTTGCAAAATTGTCGCTCCTCTTTTGTTTATAGCGGTGATCAGAAATGACGCAGAGGTGATCAAATACCACCAAAAGAAAGCTCTATTTGTGGGGAAAAAAAGGACGCAAATTTTGTTTGGGTACAACGCCGCACGACCGCGCAATTGTCAGTTAAAGCGACGCAGCGCCGAATCGCAAAAAGGGCTCTGGTCCTAAAGTGGGAAATCCTTCCGGGGCTGAAGTGGTTAAATACTATAACCAGAGAAATAGTGTTGCCATATTAACACTGTCCCAGTCTGGGGAGTTGATCAGGGTTTTACATGCTATACTTGCTCATAGCAGTGAATTTCACTGCTATACACAAATATTTTTACTGAATGACAGTGTGTAGACACTGTCTATTGTTGTTATTAGCTGTGATTGGTCACAGCTAATCTCATGATACAGATGGGCTGTGATTGGCCCTGTCTGTACCATGTGATCACTGTGACCAATCACAGCTAGCAACACAATTGTATACAATGAATGGCATGAAAGGTAGCCATCCATTATTTAGAACTGTCATTTGATCTGTTGTGATTGGTCACAGCTAATCTCATGATACAAATGGGCTGTGATTGGCCCTGTCTGAACCATGTGATCACTGTGACCAATCACAGCTAGCAACACAACTGTATACAATGAATGGTAGCCATCCATTATTTAGAACTGTCATTTGATCTGCTGTGATTGGTCACAGTTAATCTCATGATACAGATGGGCTGTGATTGGCCCTGTCTGTACCATGTGATCACTGTGACCAATCACAGGTAGCAACACAACTGTATACAATGAATGGAATGAAAGGTAGCCATCCATTGTTTACAACTGTCACGTGATCTGCTGTTGTGATTGGTCACAGCGATTACATGACACTGGAAACGGGCCGGTATAGTGACCAGTCTTCCGCTGTGTCTGGTGAACACAGCGGGAGACAGATTGTGCGCGTCCTCCCAGAAGAATAGGGCCCTCTCCAGCCGTCATTGTACAATGATGTTGGCGGGAAGCAGTTAGTCTAACGTTTTTTGTTACCACTTTTTTCTTTTGTTGTGTTTTTTTTTTTTTTTTTTTACCTTTTCTTTAACCAGTTAATGGACCGCCCTATTGTAGCTTTACTGCCACAGGGCGGCTGCTCTGGGCAGAATCAATTATATATATATATATATATATATACACGATTCTGCTCTTCCGGGTAGGGGGCGCGCTGCTAATCACAGCAGAAGCTGATCAGTGGTTGCATGAAGGGGGGTAAATCTTCCGGAGGTCAAGTGGTTAAGGGGCTCATTCACACTGATTGGTACACCTGTGCAGAGGGCAGTGGTGGCATGCCTGGGAGGCATGGGTGGTTCATGCAGCCAGCCTGTGAAAATCAATGACAGATGCATGGCATGGAATGCGTAGTTTAGAGCCTTGCAGTCCTCATTGACTCAGGTTGGTTATTGGAGTGGTGATGGAGCAACCACAAATCTCTGGCCCCCTGGACAGGAAGTTACAAATACAGAGGCTCAGATGGGTCATTTTTATGGACGTTAAAGCGGAGTTCCACTCACAAATATATCTTCATATATTTCAAATCCTCTATGCATGATGAATCGCATTTGGAAAAAAAATAATTTTGTACTCCCCTATAAGTGCCCTGTTGCCATGTAGTCCCTGTAATCTTCCACTTCCTGATCCGCATCATTTCCTGCCTCGCTTTGGCTCATGGGAGATGTGAGTCTTCATTTCTCATGAGTCAGTGGGCATCCCTGAGCTATAAAATCGCGTTATTTCCAGACAGGAAATGACGCGATTTTGTGGGGGAGAGACATGTTATCTATGTTGCCATAACAATGGGGCGGGACCTTCCTCCGTTGCTGCCCATTGTTTTGGCAACGAGACATACACTTGAGATCGCGAGGTGCATGCTGGTTACACCTTATCCAGGAAGAGACTAGAGGAGGGTGCAAGTGGGCTTCACATGCCCACAGCTAAAATGGGAACTCCCAGTAAAGAAAAAATCAGCAGTGTAAGTACAAAATAAATAGGAAGACTACTCGGATTTAAAGCTATCAATTACTTTATTTTTGTAATGAATACTAATTAGGTGGATGCCAGTAAAAAAAAAAATGTGTGTGTGGAACTCCGCTTTAAGGCAAGAATGTTGTCCCTAAAAGGTGAATTAAACATTATTGCAATGTATCCTGAGTGTGGCTTTATAACAAGCTTTCTCTGACATGCAGGAGACTCCGGCGATCACTCAAAGACTCCTCAACCCAAGAGATGTTTAACCAAGAAGCGACCGCGTAACGCCAAAGCGGAGAAGGCCCACGCCTGCGCGGAGTGCGGGAAGATATTTTACAACAAGCGGACTTTAAAAGCGCACCTGCGCACTCACCTGGGCGAACGCTCGTACATCTGTAACGTGTGCGGGAAGTGTTTCCGCCGACACACCGCGCTGCTCATCCACGAGCGGATTCACACGGGAGAACGGCCATACAAATGTATGCAGTGCGGGAAGAGCTTCGTGCAGCAGCAGCACCTGACTACCCACAAGAGAACCCACACCGGGGACAAACCGTTTCCTTGTGATGTCTGTGGGAACAGCTATCGCTGGAGGTCTGAACTCGCCAAACATCAGAGGGTGCACCAGGACCAGGTACAGCCTACGTCTATGTGTGTCTGTCTAATGATAGGCCCTTCTCTATACTAAATCGTGGCTCAGACCTCACAGGGTGCACTAGGATTAGCTAGAAGGGGTCTTCAAAAAATTTCTGCACCCTTTTTTTTTTTTTCTTTTTTTTTTTTTTTTTTTATATTTAATAAAATAGTTAACAAAAAGTGCAGAAACTTTTTAAAAAGCCCTCATATATCCCATATCTGTATATGTCTCTGTCTCTCTAATGAATGCACTGAAGTCCATTCTCTATTCCAGGCGTGGGCAACCTTTTAAGAGGTGGCGATCTACCCCTTCCCCACCCACAGTAGTGCTCCTTTATATTAACAAGCTGATGATTGGTTGCAACCAATCATCTGCCAGGACCACCCTGCATCCTAGCAACCAATCATCTGCCAGGACCACCCTGCGCCCTAGCAACCAGTCATCTGCCAGGACCACCCTGCGTCCTAGCAGCCAATCATCTGCCAGGATCACCCTGCGTCCTAGCAGCCAATTATTTGTCAGGACCACCCTGCGTCCTAGCAGCCAATTATCTGTTAGGACCGCCCTGCGTCCTAGGAGCCAATCATCTGCTAGGACCACCCTGCGTCCTAGCAGCCAATCATCTGCTAGGACCACGCTGCGTCCTAGCAGCCAGTCATCTGCTAGGACCAGTCTGCCCCCTAGCAACCAAACATCTTCCAGGACCACCCTGCGTCCTAGCAGCCAATCATCTGCCAGGACCACCCTGCGTCCTAGCAACCAGTCATCTGCTAGGAGGTCACTTTGTCCTAGCAACCAATCATCTGTTGGTTAACTTGAAAGGTTAACTGGGGCAGCCTCTGCTCACGTCCTCCATCCAGAACTGTGCTGTTTCCTGATCTGCGCTCTGCTGTGAGGATGAGAGTGACCGAGGCTGGAGGGGGGAGGATCGGCAGCTATGTGGTGCGACCGTGGCGGTCCGGACGGGAGAGTGATCCAGGCGGCAGTCCACCATAGTGGTCCCTGGACTAGAGGGTCGACAAAGTAGGAACGTGTTCACGACCTACCCGTCACCTGATCACAATCAATGGGTTGCAGACCCCTACTCTATACTAAACCATTGCTCATACCCCAGAGGGTGCACTAGGACCAGGTATGTCCCCATCCTGTGTGTACACAGAAAGCCCTTCACACTTCTCCGTACTAAACCACAGCTCAGACACCAGAGGGTGCACTAGGACCAGGTACATCACCATCTGTGTATGTCTCTCATTGTATGAAGTCTAAAATAGCAAACCACGGCTCAGGCACCTAAAGGATCACTAGGATCACCTACATCCCATATCCGTATATATGTGTCTCTAATACACAGAAAGCCCTTCACATTTCTCCATATTAAACCATGGCTCTGACAATAGATGGTGCACTAGGCTAGGATCAGCTACATCCCATATCTGTGAATGTCTCTCTAATAAATGCACTGAAATCAATAATCATTCTCTATACCAAACCACGGCTCAGACACCAGAGGGTGCACCAGGACCCGGGTACATCCCACATTTATGTAGGTATCTGAATGCAATGGTGGCCACCTTACAAGGTATAGGGAGCCTCAGCTGTGGCCCCTGACATCACAGAAGAATTGTACACAATGTTCCGTATATGTAATAGAGAGAGCTGCCAGAGACTGGGAACATTCTACAGTTTTGGCTGAAAACATGCTGTGTGGCTTTACCACCAGAGGAGGGGGCTCCAGCACCGCATCTGTGTCTGTCACCATTTACTGAAGGACAATCACATTTCTTCCCCACACCACAGCTCAGACACCAAGATCCGGTCCATTCCCCATCTCTGTATTTCCATCTATTGAATTTCCCGAAGGCCTGTTCAAACCCTTGCATCCGGTTTAGATGCTGGCGCTTCTGGCTCCACCTCCTCTCTGTCCAAGTGGCTTCCCATGGGGGGCACTCATACGTTCTTGCTCCTGAGCCCAGCTACTTTGTCCATTGACTGCTCCCTTATCACTGGTTTTGATTGACAGCAGTGGGAGCCAATGGCGCCCGTTGCCCCAGCAAAGCCAGTGAGACCCAGAAGAGTGAGAAGGGAGAAAAGCTGCAGACGCGCACAGCGCTGGATCGAATGAGGGCTCAGGTAAGTATGGGGGGGGGGGAGGTGAGGGGCCAAATTTGATGCCCAAACATTTTTTACGCTAATGCAAGGAATGTGTTTAGGCTTTAGAACCACTTTCTGACATCCAAGGACTCCACAGCTGCCCTACTGCTCACCATGACTTTCCATTGGCAGGGAGATGCTTATTCTAGACTCACATCCGGATTGGCTGGCAGCTGAGTGATCTGGGTGGTGCTTTATTGCTCACATCCAATCCCCATGCAGATGGGACATGCAGAGGCTGCACTGTGCTGGTAATTGTAGTGCCTGCAGGAAAAGGTGGAGGTGCAGAGGGCAGCAAATCAGTGTAAGCTTTGTTCTGATTGGCCGCTTTAGAATAATACATATTGGTGGCGCTCTGCGGGGTGGCATAGTCTTGGATAAGCTTGCTTAGTCGATTCTGCTGGCCTTTTTTCATGTCCTGCTTCTAACCCACCACTAAAACGTTCTCATTTTCTCTCACAGCAGCCTGTAGAAAGTTGTCAGTTGTCAGCAGCGGCGGGTATAAATGAGATCCTGTGTTATAAGCAAGCATCTAGATGCATAGAGTTGTGTACAAATTGCTGCGGCTGCTACGGAGCTGTGACGAGGGGGCCTCCTCCGCCTGTCAGAGTAACTTGTTCTTTTCATCTGTTCTAGAACTCCGCAACAGCTTCTGAGGACGGGCAGAAAGGTGAGCGATCGTCTGCGTTTCAAGGGGATGTTTTCTAAAGGGGGGATTGGGGGAGGCGTCTGACGATGATGATATTATTATGATCACATGCCTGATGAAGGCACCCTACGCAGCTGCGAAACATTGCACCTTTCTTTTTCTGATGTGGTCATTCTTCAACCACTTTAAGGACCGAGCCTATTTATTACACTTGGTGTTTACAAGTTAACCACTTCAGACCCGGAGTCCTTTTTTACATTTGTTGGTTACAAGTTCAAAACTGTTTTTTTTTTTTTTGCTAGAAAATTACTTGGAACCCCCAAACATTATATATTGTTCTTTGTCAAACACCCTAGAGAATAAAATGGCGATCGTTGCAATGCTGTTTGTCACTGTATTTGCGCAGCGGTCTTTCAAGCGAGATTTTTTTTTTTAAAAATTCACTTTTTTGAGTCAAAAAAATTAGACAACAGTAAAGTTAGCCCAATTGTTTTGTATATTGTGAAATAGGATGTCGCGCAGAGTAAATAGACACCATACATGTTATGGTTGAAAATTGCGCACACTCGCGGAATGGCGACAAACTCCGGTACTTAAAAATCTCCATAGGCGACGCTTTAAAATTTTTTTAACGGTTACCAGGTTAGAGGTGCAGAGGAGGTCTTTAGCTAGAATTATTGCTCACACTCTGGCGATCGCGGCGATACCTCACATGTGTGGTTTGAACACCGTTTTCATATGCGGGCGTGACTTAAGTATGCGTTTTCTTTGCTGCGCGAGCTCGCGGGGACGGTGGCGCTTTCAATTTTTTTTATTATTATTTATTTTTAGCACTGTTCCTTTAAAAAAAATAAAATCTGATCACTTTTGTTGCTATCACAAGGAATGTAAACATCCCTTGTGATAGTAATATATGGTGACAGGTACTCTTTATGGAAGGATGGGGGGTCTAAAAGACCCCCCATTCCTCCTTTGCACTTCACAGTATTCAGATCACCAAAAACAGCGATTCTGAATACTGTCACTTTTTTAAAATTGGCGCCGTTAGCCGCCGTGTAAACCAGAAGTGACGATGTGACGCCTCTTCCAGAATTTGACATAGGAGTCCCGATCAAAGCCGATTCCGGCTTCCTTCAGGTCTCCACACAGCAGGCAGAAGCATCGGATCGGAGCTCCGGCCTTCTGTTGGGACGGGAGGCCAGATAAGAGTGGTGGGAGGGGGGGATGTCCCCTACATGGCCTGGGATAATGGCCGAGCGACTCCCGAGCCGGATCGGCTGTTATCACCGGATAGCCAGCCGCCTGCTCTGAAAAACTGTACCAGGGTATAGCCTGTAGCTGCAGACTATTCCCCTATACTTCCACTTAAAGCTGCCGCCGTTTATAAACGACAATTCGCGTTAAGTGGTTAAAATGTGTTTTTTTTTGCTAGAAAATTACTTAGAACCCTATATATAATATAATATAATATATATATATATATATATATATATATATATCATTTTTTTTTTTTTTTTCCAGACACCCTAGAGAATAAAATGGAGGTCGTTGCAATACTTTGTCTCACCGTATTTGCGCAGCGGTATAACAAACGCCATTTAAAAAAAAACCTGATTCATGAAATCTGCAGTGTTTTCTTATCTCTCCCCTAAGCACTGAGTCCCGTGGCTTTCTCCTGCTCCGTTCTCCTGTTATCAGCATAACTTTTGAGAACTCAGCTGAGTTAAAACCAGCCTGAACTTGAATTCCTTATATTTTATTTATTTTTATTTATTTCAGGTACTTATATAACGCTGTCAATTTACACAGCACTTGACATATACATTGTACATTCACATCAGTTCCTACCCTCAAGGAGCTTACAATCTAAGGTCCCTAACTCACATTCATACATACTAGGGCAAATTAGAGAGGATCTAATTAACCTACCAGCATGTGTTTGGAGTGTGGGAGGAAACCAGAGTACCCGGAGGAAACCCACGCAGGCACAGGGAGAACATGCAAACTCCAGGCAGGTAGTGTCATGGTTGGGATTCGAACCAGCGACCCTTTTGCTGCCAGATGAAAGTGCTATCCACTACACCACTGTTCTTAGGTGTGATTACCTGCACTGTTCTTATCTGTTCCTCCACACTTGTATTTACTGAACATCACCGATTCCTCAGCCAATCACCGCTCTCTTCTGTTTCCCAGATGTCGCAGTGAAAAGGCGCTTCAAGCGCGAAAGTCAAGGAGCGCTGGGCACCCTGGAGAGAGGCAAGGCTCTAGGCAAGCGGGCCCGGCTGCTGTTGCGGCAGCGGGCGCAGAAAACGGAGCGCAGCCATTCCTGTCCGGAGTGCGGCAAGAACTTCCTGAACAAGAGGACGCTGCGCACCCACCAGCGGGTGCACACTGACGAGCGCTCCTACATCTGTAACGTGTGCGGGAAGAGTTTCCGGAGGCACACCTCGCTGCTCATCCACGAGCGCATTCACACCGGGGAACGGCCCTACCAGTGTGCCCAGTGCGGGAAGAGCTTCGTACAGCGCCAGCACCTCACCACCCACCTGAAGACCCACACCGGGGAGAAGCCTTTTCAGTGTGCGCAGTGCGGGAAGGGATTCCGCTGGCGCTCGGAGCTACTGAAACATCAAAAGGTGCATGAAGAGGTGAGTTCCTGCCCGTCCCACCTCTGTACTGTCCAGTCTGGAAAAAAAAATGACAGCTGGTGCAGCGTGTGAAGAACAATGAAGATTTTTATCCTTTATGAGTAATTCTAATCCGTTTTGGGTTCAATACTTTGTATCACTGACCCAAAACAGATCTTCAGGTCCAGAGTTCTGACTGTATTGGCTTAACCCTTTTGCTGCCATCGTGTATTCCGGGCTCCACTTATCCATTTGTGGGCACGGGACCGACATGGCGGATGAAGGGGAGTGGACACACGTCAATCAAATGCTGAGGGGGCTGCACCAAGCCACGCTGTGTGTGTGTGTGTGTGTGTCTGTCTATGGCGCACGGCTCAGGAGTGAGCCCGCATGTGTGCCCCCATAGCAAGCGGTCGCCATCGGGGGACCTGAGAAGAGGATGTTTGAGGCCACTCTGTGCAGTACCATTGCACAGAGCAGGTGAGTATAACATGTCTATTTTAATTTAAAATAAACCTTTAGTAGGGCCCCTTTCACATGGAGCGGACTCCGATTAAATCGAATGGGTGACAGGTCCATGTCCGCTAAGCTTCTGCAGAGGAGACACGGACAGAGCCTGCTCTGCTCTATGGCCCGGCGGGTGTAGACAGATGGCTGTCCGTTTGCACCCAACTGCCCTCCGATCCGCCTAGACAGAAGGGGGTGGATCCTTTTCGAATTGTAAGTAGGTGGGTGTAAATGGTCTTTTTACACCCACCAGTCCATAGAGGGGTAAATAGAGGGTCTGATCAGGTCGGTCCACCTGAAAAACTTGATAGGCAGACCTGATCGGTCCCTACGTGTAAAAAGGATCCTTACTCTTTAAAGTGATTGTAAACCCTTTACAACCACTTTAAACTACAGGTAAGCCTATAATCAGGCTTACCTGTAGGTACTGAGAATATATTCAATGTATCAGCATGTGCAGACGTCATTGCCACATGGGCACTGAACAAATGGCCCCAGGGAGCCGTTTGTTCAGTGAATGTGATGTTACCGGTGGCTCCCACGCACTTCGGCCAATCACAGCGCTGGAGATTGGCCAGAGCCCGTGATCCCGGAAGAGGACACAGAAGACATGACACTGGTCACAGCAGTGCTTGGGGACCGCTGAAACAGCGTCGCTCTAAGGTATTTCATAATGAGCTAGTATGCGATTATACGTTTTGTCTTGCAGGTTATTTTTTTTTTTTCCGGCTTGACAACCACTTTAACCTACAGGTAAGCCAAGAATAAGGCTTACCTGTAGGTGCCCTGCATATCTCCCATACCTGCACAGGAGATATGCAGTGTACGAGATGTGCCGACGTCATTTCGGCACATGAGCAGTGAAGAAACGGCCTCAGTGCCGTTTCTCCAGTGACATGTGCGCGGGAGTGACGTCACGTGACTCCGGCCGGTCACAGAGCCGGAGTCGCAGCCCCGGAAGGAAGAGGGGCAGAAGATGGTCGCTGCCAGCACAGGGGACAGTGCTGGGCATCGCAGGCTTCGTTTGCAGGTAAGTGGCACATAATGGGCTACTATGCGATGCATAGTAGCCCATTCTGCTTCTAATTTACAGGTGTATGTAGAGGAAGTAAACCCCATCTGGGTTTGCTTCCTCTTTAATGTTCAAGCATTCATTTTTTGCACTTTTTGTTAAATACCTACTTTTTTAGATGTTTTCGGGCTGGTCTTGTGAAGTGCAGGGTCCTCTTCCACTTTGGCTATTGTTCCGGTAAAGCTCAATGATACAGAGAGTGCCGCTCTGTCCATCATTACACTGTGGTGACGCCCGCCGCACTCACAGGATGTCCTCAGTCTTTTGCTGGGGTCAGACGCCTGAGGACGTCTAGTAGCAAAAAGGTGTTACTGGAAATACAGTGCGGTGTGCAGGATCCGGTATTATCAGAGCAGTTATTTTTGCAGTAACCATCCAGACGTGGGATAATCTTATAGAGGTAACTTATTTAACTTGTGGTGTTTACATCCGGGAGTTCCGCTTTTCACATTACAGCCATTACAATTGGCATTGTTTAGGAGGAGGTCTGCTGTGGCAGCCGAGATATTAATGTCTTGCATAGTCAATGTGTAAAGCCATAAGGAGGATGGTAATAATGAGTGCTGTTCTATCTCTCCCTCCAGTCTCTATTGTCCAAGACGGATGGCGGCTGTAAGACGGAGAATTTCTTTGGTGAGTTTCTTCTAATTGTCAGTGCACTTTTGTAAAGGGTTGGGGACAACTGATGAAGAAGGTTTACTTTTGCACCCTCCTTTTTGCCCGAATGAGATCAAAATGATCAGTTTATCGAGTGGTTGTGTCCATACACGTGTAGTCATCATTACTAATCTGTTCAGCTGTGTGTCCAGGCATGACCTCAAGGAGCGTCCAGTCCCTATCACATAGATACATACACACCCACACTAGGGCCAATGTAGACCAAACTATTCCCAAGTACAGGAGGATTTGAACCCTGGCAAAAAAAGTGAACCCAGCCCAGTGTGATCCCTTCTACTCCCAGCATGCCTTAGTTTTACCAGGTTGATGTCCAGGCCTTATCTGATACCAGCGTCAGTTGTAAGGTCCTTCAAGTGGCTGTAAAGGCAGAAGTTGTTATTACCTTAATGCATTAAGTTAAAGGAAACCTTTTGTATGCAGGTCCGGCGGTGCCCCTCCCTTCTTACTTGAGCCAGATCTTGATCCAGAGTTGTGCATGAGAGCAGTGCCCCCCTCCCCCTCATTGGCTCAGAGACAACACTGGGAGCCATTGGCTGCTGTCAATTACCACTGATGAGTGAATGGGGGTTGGGGCGGAGCTGTGCTCTGTGTGTCTGTGGACATGTAGAGCCGGCCCGGGAGCGAGCCCATGTGAGTGTCCCCATAGCAAGCGGCACTCAGCGGGAAGGGGGTGGGGGGAGCCAGGAGCATCGACGGGGGACCCAAGAAGAGGACGATCCGGGTTGCTCTGTGCAAAGCCATTACACAGAGCAGGTAAGCAACATTTGAACCTTTACAATCACAAAGCTGCTACTTGAGGTGCAGACAGTCCCTAGTTTTTTTTTTTTTTTTTTTTTTTGTGGGTCTCTTAGTGTAATGTTACTGTTGCCCACCCCTCAGCTGTATTGCTTTTTGAATATCCAGAAAGGCTCTTATTCCCGCTGTCCCTCGATGACCTACAGAAATTTTTGTACTCCCCTTAAAATAATTTTCTTGGCATTTATTGAGGGACAAAAGTCCCACCCCTTTTGTGTCTGATATCATGCTCTTTGTACTTCCTTTGGGTTACAGGCTCCACCCCTTTTGTGTCTGATATCATGCTTTTGGTACTGCCTTTGGAGTACAGGTCCCACCCCTTTTTGTGTCTAATATGCTCTTTGTACTTTGGGTTACAGGCTCCACCCCTTTTGTGTCTAATATGCTCTTGGTACTTCCTTTGGGACACAGTTCCCCACCCCTTTTGTATTTAATATCATGCTTTTGCCTCTGGTTTTGACTTTGGTATACTGGGAATGGGGGGGGGGGGGGGATTGTAATAGAGTTCTATCTTTTGCAATTGTCTAAGTTCTCCTGTAGGGAGCGGTATAACCCAACGATCTCTGATTTCCTTTTTCTGTCAATGAACTGTCATTTAGAGTAAATGCAAATATCCCAAAAATGTTGTCTCATTGCTGACTAATGAAGTGATGTCTGTGGCCCAGACTGATGTTATATTTTGTGTCAGCAGAGGACGATTGGAAAGCCATCAATGGTGGTCAGAGTGCACATCTGGAAGCCAATGGGGTTGGGAATGCCACAGATAAGAACCCGAGTGGCGGCCCTGAGCGCTTGTTCCCGTGTACTCAATGTGAGAAGACCTTCCTGCACAGTCAGGACCTGGTGAGACATCAGCGTACCCACCTAGGCGAGCGACCCTACGTGTGCAACCAGTGCGGGAAGTGCTTCCGGCGCAACACCTCCCTGCTCATCCACGAACGCATCCACACCGGGGAGCGTCCATACCAGTGTGCCCAGTGCGGGAAGAGCTTCGTACAGCGCCAGCACCTCACCACCCACCTGAAGACCCACACCGGGGAGAAGCCCTTTCCCTGTACGCTCTGTGGGAAGAGCTATCGCTGGAGGTCCGAGCTACTCAAACACCAGAGGGTGCACAGTGCTGGAGAGGTAAAGGGTCTAAACTCTATGGTTACCTTACATGTGACTATCTGTGTAATGCCCCTCCCCCACAATGATGGCAGCCTCCTGTGCCAGCACACTTCCCCGTAGCACCCACTATTCCTACATCTTTCAGGCTTTTCCTAAAAGTGACTCCATCATCAAACATTTGTATTAAATTATAAGTTCACCTTTTTAAAAAAAAAAATAAATGCACAATTTTCTGCAGGTAAAAAAAAAAAAAAAAATGTGCATTTACTTTTTACTTTTATTTTATTTATTTTTTTAACCTCTTCAATACCAGGCCACTTTCACCCCCTTCCTGCCCAGGCCAATTTTCAGCACTGTAGCACTTTGAATGACAATTGCGCGGTCATGCAACACTGTACCAAAATTCAATTTTTATAATTTTTTTTCACACAAATAGCACTTTCTTTTGGTGGTATTTAATCACCTCTGGGGTGTTTTATATTTTTGCTATTAAAAAAAAGAACACAAAAAAAAGACCAAAAATTTTGATTTTTCTTAGTTTCTCAGGAAATTTTTTAAATAAGTAATTTTTCTCCTTCAGTTCTACACACTGATGAGGTGGCACTGATTAGGTGGCACTGAGGAGACACTAATATGCCACACTAATAGGTGGCACTGCTGGGCACAGATGGGCGGCACTGATGGGCACTCATGAGCAGCCACTGATTGGGGTCACTGCTGGGCACTGATTGGGGCTGCATTGATTACCTGTACAGATCTCCCCTGCGAGGCAATGGCGCTGATCGGCTCTCCTCTTCTCACATTCTGTCAATGTGAGGCAGAGAGCCGATAAATGGCACTTCTATGTTTACATGTGATTGGACACAGCCAATTACATGGGTAAGGAGCCGGGTCATCGGCTCTTTACCGAGATTGGAGTCTCGGTGCGCCCCACGGGCGCACGAGAGCAGTGACACTGGGGTGAGGTCATATGACATCGTCCCAAAATGAGAGGGGATCCCATCCGCCGTAATTTTTCTATACTGCGGGCCGGAGGAGGTTAAGGAGCACGGAATGCATTGCACCAGCAATCACCAGATCACAGATGCTGTGCAGTATCCTGCAGACTGTCAGTGTAATCTGTCTGTACATCATACGGCCAGTCAGTTACACACAGGAAGAATCAATGATCTACCCCAGCGCTCAACAGCATTGTGGTAGTTCATTGAGAGCTATAAGCCCACAGCCACAAAGGATACTGGTACTTGTAGTTCCTTCATTCACAGAGCTCTGACTCTGCGGTGTGGGTGGAGCCCCGCACTGCCACTCTCTTTTCAAAAAGTGACAAGAATTACGGGGAACGTCTCCCCCATACTGCTGCCACAGGGAGAGAAGGGATTGGCGAGCGGCTGCAGCAGTGGGAACAGGTTCCATGATCCACCCTGAAAATGGTTGTAACATGTAACATTTAGCCAAAGGGGAACTTCTCCTTTAACCACTTCGGCTCCAGAAGACTTACCCCCCCCCCCCCCTGACCAGGCCATTTTTTGCGATATGACACTGCGTCGCATTAACTGACAATTGCGCGGTCGTGCAACACGTAACAAATAAAATTATGTCCTTTTTTCCCACAATTAGAACTTGCTTTTGGTGGTATTTGATCACCGCTGCGGTTTTTATTTCTTGCGCTATAAACAAAGCAATACTGACAATTTTGAAGAAAAAAAAATATTTTTTACTTTCTGCTATAAAACATATGTAATAAAAAAAAAAATCTAATTTCTTCAATGTATGCCAATATGTATTCTGCTACATATTTTTGTTAAAAAAAAATCCCTATAAGCGTATATTGATTGCTTTGTGCAAAAGTTATCGCGTCTACAAACTATGGAACATTTTTATGGAATTTTATTTAGTTTTTTTACTAGTAATGGTGGCGATCAGCGACTTATATTCTATCTTTTCATGTGACAACGCTGAAGAAATGACACTTTGCTACAATGTAAAGTAGTGAGTGTACAGCTTGTATAACAGTGTAAATTTACTGTCCCCTCAAAATAACTCAACACACAGCCATTAATGTCTAAACCTCTGGCAACAAAAGTGAGTACACCCCTAAGTGAAAATGTCCAAAGTGGGCCCAATTAGCCATTTTCTCTCCCCGGTGTCATGTGACTCGTTAGTGTTACAAGGTCTCAGGTGTGAATGCGGAGCAGGAGTGTTCAATTTGGTGATATCGCTCTCACTCTCTCATACTGGTCACTGGAAGTGCAACATGGCACCTCATGGCAAAGAACTCTCTGAGGATCTGAAAAAAAGAATTGTTGCTCTACATAAAGATGGCCTAGGGAATCCCCACATGAGTGAAAACAACGGTCTCCAAATCTGTAATTACCGACACACAACTCAATAAAACTCCCCTGTCATTTAAATGTGACAATATGTTCGACATGTGAGTGATGAAATGTAACATCGTTTCACAGTAAAGAAGTCGCAACAGTGTACTTTTCTATCTTATATTCAGCGACTAGCGGTGGTAATGATCATTTTTTTGATTTATTTTAAGGTATTTTTACA
>BLSH010276899.1:23259-36054 GCA_018402905.1 Glandirana rugosa | reverse complement strand
GTCAGCCTGTCAGTGCTCAGACCATAAGCCGCACACTGCATCAAATTGGTCTGCATGGCTGTCGTTCCAGAAGGAAGCCTCTTCTAAAGATGATGCACAAGAAAGCCTGCAAACAGTTTGCTGAAGACAAGCAGACTAAGGACTTGGATTACTGGAACCATGTCCTGTGGTCTGATGAGACCAAGATAAACTTATTTGGTTCAGATGGTGTCAAGCGTGTGTGGTGGCAACCAGGTGAGGAGTACAAAGACAAGTGTGTCTTGCCTACAGTCAAGCATGGTGGTGGCAGTGTTATGGTCTTGGGCTGCATGAGTGCTGCTGGCACTGGGGAGCTACAGTTCATTGAGGGAACCATGAATGCCAACATGTACTGTGACATACTGAAGCAGAGCATGATCCCCTCCCTTCATCAACTGGGCCACAGGGCAGTATGCCAACATGATAATGACCACAAACACTCCAAGAGGACCACTGCCTTGCTAAAGAAGCTGAGGGTAAAGGTGATGGACTGGCCAAGCATCTCCAGACCTAAACCCTATTGAGCATCTGTGGGGCTCCTCAAACGTTAGGTGGAGGAGCGCAAGGTCTCTAAAATCCACCAGCTCTGTGATGTCATCATGAAGGAGGAGAAGAGGACTCCAGTGCCAACCTGTGAAGCTCTGGTGAACTCCATGCCCAATAGCCTTAAGGCACTGCTGGAAAATAATGGTGGCCACACAAAATATTGACACTTTGGGCCCAATTTGGACATTTTCACTCAGGGGTGTACTCACTTTTGTTGCCAGCGGTTTAGACATTAATGGCTGTGTGTTGAGTTATTTTGGGGGGACAGCAAATTTACACTGTTATACAAGCTGTACACCCACTACTTTACATTGTAGCAAAGTGTCATTTCTTCAGTGTTGTCACATGAAAAGATAGAATAAAATATTTACAAAAATGTGAGGGTGTACTTACTTTTGTGAGATACTGTGTGTATATGTATGTATGTATGTGTGTGTGTGTATATATATATATATATATATTATGTCCAATTAGGTGAGTCACTCCGCTGGTAACTTTCAATAGACTTCCTGGAGCGGTGTCATGGTGGGCTCCCAATACTCCACCAAAAATAATGAATGATTGTCGGGACACGCGATCCTGCACACCGTCCACCCTGTAGCAGTGAAGCTACAATAGGGCAGTCATAAAGTGGGTAAAGCGGAACTCTACGCACGTCTCCTGCTTCCTCCCATTCCCCAGAGAGTCATTCCTCTGATCAGACATGGATGTTGGCGAATCCCTTTACGTCCACACACCCATAGGAAGGAATTGCTGTCTATTTTAACTGAAAAATAGACAGAACTCCCCTTGTGAAAGGGCCCTTAGGGCTTCTTCACACCTTAATTTCAGCGTACCGGATGAGTTCTTGCATAAGCATTACACGCTTTTTTTGACGCGGTCCCAATGCAGTCCAGTGCATTTTCTTTCTTTTTTTTTTTTCTTTTTTAATCTTTATTTTCTTATTAGGACGATATGCAGCCTGGTTACCTGTACATGCGATTTGATGCATTCCAGAAGGAAATAAATGCAGCTTTTTGTTGAAAGTGCTGGAACTGGTGAATTTGGGGGGGGGGCTGTGCACGTCTCCAATATAGTGTTTCAGTATATCCAACATTATTGTTGCAGTTGTCATCCTGTGCCCTGTCATCATCTGACTGCCCATCTATGTTTCAGGCGCCGGTGTCGTTTGATGACGTGGCGGTTTGTTTCTCAGATGAATGGAAGGATCTGGAGGAATGGCAGAAGGAGCTGTACCGGAATATGCTGAAGGACAGTGCCGACTCCCTCATATCGCTGGGTGAGTGTTTCTCTTCTGGTCTGACCACTCACTCCAAATGACACGTCCTTTTAGGCTACTTTCACACTGAGGCGCTTTACAGACGCTGTTTAGATAAAAATAGCGCCTCAAAAATCCCCCCCAATCCACCCGAATGTGAAAGCCGAGTGCTTTCACACTGGGGCGGTGCGCTTGCAGGACGTTACAAAAGTCCTCCACCGCCCCTGCCGTTGAAATTAATGGCAAGCACTTCGGAAGCGGCTGCACACCGCCTCAGTAGCACGGCGCGCTGGCACTTTTAACTCCTTGTGGGGGGTTAAAAGCGCAAGGCTCCCGCCGGCATAGCGAAGCCATATCGCCGGTAAAAGTCCGGGTTTTACCGTGACCGGGCTGCAGTGTGAAAGTAGCCTTAGAGCAGCAGTTCTCATCTCCGGTCCTCAGGACCCACTAACAGGCCAGGTTTTAAATATTACCTTGGGGAGATGCAGACTAG
Source organism: Glandirana rugosa (assembly GCA_018402905.1). Taxonomy (NCBI): domain Eukaryota; kingdom Metazoa; phylum Chordata; class Amphibia; order Anura; family Ranidae; genus Glandirana; species Glandirana rugosa. The sequence goes on along the minus strand of BLSH010276899.1, from coordinate 33,739 downwards.
AATACTGCAGTCACTGAGCAGCAAATTACATCACCTGTGATGTATTTTAGGAAACAAAAAGCCTCTAAACTAAATTTAAAGTTCAAGGGTCAAAAGGGGAGGTACCATCATCCAAATGTAATTAAATTTCTGTGATATATTGCAGTTCTCTTGCGAACCTTGGCTGTTATTGGGTCCTGAGGACAGGAGTTGAGAACCACTGTCTTGGAGTCAGCAGCATACAGTGACAAAGTGCAGGGGAAATGAGGGGTTTTGGGTTTTTTTTATGGTGTAACGAAGTAGGTCAGGAAGCACGTATTATGATACTGCTATTCATGCACGGCGTTCAGGCTGCGCTTTGTTTGCATTTAATGTGGGCCCTTCTCCCCCTTAGTGAAAAGAAAGCGAAGTGAGGATGGATACTATACTTCTCCTTTGTTTTCCCTGATGTCTTGGAGTGACATCATTCTTCCTTTGATGAGATCCTAAGTAATGGTGAGCGCTCCAAATCTTGTGAGGAGACACCCAGCACAGTGTTGGGAGCATCTTCTGTACTTAGCCCAGATCTCACAGGAAGGAGGGTTGTTTCCTCTTCCTGGATGCCATGGGTGTAACGTTAATTAACCACTTCAGCCCCGGAAGGATTTCCCAGGTTAGGACCGGAGCACTTTTTGCGATTCGGCACTGCGTCGCTTTAACTGACAATTGCGCGGTCGTGCAACGTTGCACCCAAACTAAATTTGCATCCTTTTTCTCCCACAAATAGAGCTTTCTTTTGGTGGTATTTGATCCCCTCTGCGTCATTTCTGATCGCCGCTATAAACAAAAAAGGAGCGGCAATTTTGCAAAAAAAAAAATATTTCTTACTTTTTGCTAAAATGCAAATCCAAAAAAGAAAAAAAAAATTTTTCATCGGTTTTGGTCGCTTTATATTCTTCCTCATATTCTTGGTAAAAATAAATTGCAATCAGCATATACTGATTGGTTTGCGCAAAAGTTGCCGCGTTTACAAACCATGAGAATTCATTTATGGGTTTTTGTTGTATTTTTTTTTATATTTTACTAGTAATGGGGGCGATCTACGATTTTTAGCAGGACTGAGACGGTGGGCATGTTGGACAATTTTGACACTTTTTTTGGGACTAATGACATTTATACAGTGATCAGTGCTATGAAAATGCACTGATTACTGTGTAAATGTCTCTGGCAGGGAAGAGGTTAACATGCAGGGGGCACTCTAAGGGTTAACTGTGTTCCCTGTGTGTGTTCTAACCGTATGGGGGCTGGGCTGAGTGGGGGAGGAGAGAGATCGCGGCTCCCATATACAGGCAACATACGATCGCTCTCCTCTCCCCTGTCAGAACGGAGATCTGTGTGTTTACATACATGGACCTCAGTTCTGTCACTGTGGGGGAGCGATCGCAAGTAGCCGGCAGACATGGAGTCCGCCCTACCCGCACCCTGGCTCCCCTGGAACACAGTGAGCGAGTGAGCGCGCCTCCAGTGGCACATGCATGCTCACAATCCGCGATCTCGCAGCCGCTGATAGGTGACGACGGTTTGCGATATCGAACCACTTTGCTGCTGTAATGCGACGTCGGGCGGTCGGCAAGTGTTTAAAGAGGACTTCACATGGTATTTCTTAACCATGCAATGCAGTGCAAACGCTCTGTGTTTGCGACGTGCGTTTGGGGTGTCATTAACATTGACACCTGCAGCAGGTCGCAACCGCAGTGCAGTTTGAACGCGATGTGGGGGGAAACGTGCATGGAGCACAGGTGTCTCACAACACGTTCTGGTGTGAACGGACACTTAGAGAGCATTTTAACTGCAAGTTCAGTTTTAACCACTTGATGAATAGGGTTTTCCTGGCACTTCTGTGTAGAAGATTAACCTCTTGGTGCCAAGCGCATGCAAACATGCAGCCTTTCGGTGCGCGGGCCTTGGAGCCGAGTAGCCGCATATTTGTGTTCAGTAGTGCAAATAGAGCTGTACATAGAGGGCGCACTTTGCGAACTCCCGGCACAGTCAACGGCGGCCAACCGCTTTCAATCGCTGCTTGCGATTGGAAGCTTTCCTGTCATGTGACAGCCAATCACAGCAATCACATGACCATAAGCCCAGCCCTGCCTCCCTGCATTCGATTTTCCTAAAGGTCTGGCAGGCGCCGGCTCCAAGGGGTTAAATCAGCGTTTTTTTTGTTAGAAAATTAACTCCCAAACTATTGACATTTATTTTTAGCAGAGACCCTAGAGAATAAAATGGCGATCTTTGCAATTTTTTTGCGCAATGGTTTTTCAAGCCCCTTTTTTTTTTTTTGGAAAACATACATGAATTTAAAAAGGCAAAACACAATATAAACCCCAATTTTTTTTTTGTAAAATGGGAAAACTGTTACACCGAGTAAATAGATACCGAACAGGTCATGCTTTAAAATTGCGTATGCTCATGGAATGGCGACAAAATGCCTCATTTACACTGCTGCTGGTAAACGGACGTGTTGAGGCATTTGGGCATTTTTTTCAGCTGCCCCTGAACTTTCCTCTGTTATCTTATCAGTAGATTTACACAGGGTCGTTTAAGGTCGTTTCCAGGCAGTTGAGTTTAAAGGCTTTTTTTGGAACGCAAAAAAATGGGTTCAGAGGCATTTGAAATGGCAAACAGCTTGTAAACGCCGCTAAATGCGGTAACTCGCGTCTAGAACTGTTTAGTTTACAGCCGTTTCCATTCTAAAAAATAAAAAATGCTCCTAGATGCAAACGCGGCTAAACACGGCATGCAAAATGGCCGTTTTAGATGCTGGCTTCTAGCTGCCAAAAAAAATCGTTCAGGGGAGGTTGATATAGCAACCCGTGTAAATGGAGCCTTACAGGTTACCAGTTTAGAGTTACAGAGGAGGTCCGGTGCTAGAATTATTGCTCTCACTCTAACGTTCTCTGCGATACCTCACATGTGGTGCAAAAGAAGCGATTTTGGGATCTTTCTGACTCTCAATAAAGAGGACCTGTCATGCTTATTTCTTGTAATAGGAATAAAAATGATCAAAAAATAAAATAGAGACACCGTAAAAAAAAAAAAAAAAAAAAAAAAAGAATGTAAATCTCCCCCATCCCTCGTAAGTCACGCCCATATATGTAAACTGTATTTATCTTTAAAAGCAAAAGAAAACAAAACATTTTTTTTATTTTTTGCTCTAAAAAAAAAAAAAATTGTTTACGTCCGTCCTGGACCATAAGGGATGTCGTGCTGTAGCTCCGGGAGGGCCGGTGCTCCCGCTTGGCGAACTAGGGAGTGATTTAAAGGTCGTTTTCAGCGTAATATAAGTAACAGTTTGATATTTACGTAATGTCTTGAGTTAATTGATGAATATACCACAATAGGAAAGCCTCAGATTCTGCACGATTCTGGCCAAAATGAGAATCACAATTTTTTTGCTTAGAATAAAGATCACGATTCTCGCGGCGTAACATCTTACATATACAAAAAAATTGGGCTAACAGCACGTTTATTTGTTTGTTTTTTTTTGAAAGTGTAATTTTTCCCAAAAAATTGCGTTTGAAAGAACACTGCACACCTACCATGTGACATAAAATATTGCAACAACCGCCATCTTATTCTCTAGGGTCTCTGCTAAAAAAATATGTAATGTTTGGGTGTTCTAAGTCATTTTCTAGCAGAAAATATTGGATTTTTATTTGTAAGCAACAAATGTCAGAAAAGATTTAGTCTTTAAATGGTTAAACTGAACTCTTCTATACACGGGAGTTCAACCCCTTTGATGATTTGAAACATTGTATCTTTTTACTTTTTATCAACAGTGATCTCAGACTTGGCTCTCTGCCCAGATAGGAGAGACTCAAGTCGCTCCGACTTAGAAAAAGATTCCTGGGGAGACTTCAGGCGACTTGCATTGACTTCTATTACAGTCGCACTGAGTCGCCCCGCAAGTCGGACTCCATTAACTGCACTGAAAATCACGGTAATGCTTGATGGAGATCGCAGGGGGAGTGAATCGAGATCACGATTTTAATACGATTAATCATGCAGCTCTGCCTCAGATTAACACAAAGAGCACATATTTTAAGAGAGACTTCTCACACTCCAGCATTTTTTATATATATTCTTTATTGGATACACTTTACACGTTGCACTGATTATGGTAGGCAGCGCCCCATCCCTACTATTTTTTATATTTTAATCCTTCACTCCACCTAGTGGAGATACAGGGAGTCAGCAACCCATTTTTACTAGTCCTAAGCACAGAAACTCCAGATTCCTTTGAACTAGGCAGCTGCCTAGGGCGCACTGCTGTCTAGGTGGCGCAGCCACGGCCCGCTGACTTCGGGGAACACAACGGGGAAGTGGAGGAGGTGGGCATGAGGTTGGCGCAGGAGGCGCGGGAACAACGAGTGAGGCGGGCACATTGGAGGAGGTGGAAAGGGCGGGCACAGCTGGGGAGGCGGGACTCTGAAAGTAGCTGCTGAGTCCGCTCTCTGATCCTGTCACCCGCGCAGCCCTAAGCAAGACTGATACCCTGGCTGCACCCACATTCCCCCCTTGCCTAGGGCACAAGATAGTTAAGCAGCGGCCCTGCTCTCTGGTGCTCCAAGGCCATAGAGGAGATCAAAGAGTATCTACTCTTTGATCGCCTATGGGAGCAGCTGGCCGCACCGTCGGATTGCTTCTCAGGCCAACCAAAACCAATGGATATGGTAAGCCTGGGAAACACGGGGAGGAGGGGGGTGGGACGCCCCCTCCTGCCGCTTCTGAAAGCGTTCCAGCGGTGCATGTGCCGCTCGGAATGGTGTAATGAGAAAGCCAGCCGTCTGCTGAAAATAAAACGGTACCGGGATTATGGATGATATCCTCAGCCATAATCCCGGTAAACCACTTACAAACCGCAACATATATATATGTATTGCAGTCGGCAACTAACAAACTTGTTATAACTTATCTGCTCTGTGTAATGGCCAAGTGCCACTGTAGAAAGCTGTTTCCTATGGGGGGGCACAATCCTGAGCTCCCATAGGAGAGTCGACAAAATTTGGAAATGATAGTATACTTCTAACTCTCTATACTGCCCAAATGCTGCCATAAGACTGTAGATGGGTCTGGGTTGAAAGCTCTGAGTATCTGATTGTGTTTCTTATTTTCCCCAGCAGGTGAAGTGTGGATTAATAAAAATGGGAAGGAAATGGCTCCAGAGAGGCCCCCCGGAGAGCTGGCGGTATCCACGGACTCTAAGGATCACATCTCTCTTGAGTTGAATCATGCCGGTGTTCCGCAAGAAGCCAGAGACTTCCCTGGGCAGAGCGTTCAATGTGTGGAGCCTCACACCTCCACCGACCCTCTCCGTGGCTTCCGGCACAGCCTGCCCTTCTTAGACTATCGCAGAGCCCCCCGGGAGAAGCTCTTCTCCTGTAACGAGTGCGAGAAGCGATTTGCACGAAGCTCAGACCTGCTGAAGCATCAACGCAGCCACCAGGCCGGCGAGAAGCCGAACCTGTGCAACGAATGCGGCAAAGTCTTCCGTCGCCGAACGGCCTTAATCATCCACAAGCGCATTCATACGGGGGAGCGGCCTTACAAGTGCAAACAGTGCGGCAAATGCTTTGTTCAGCGGCAGCACCTCACCACCCACGTCAAGACGCACACGGGGGAGCGGCCTTACCCTTGCAACGAGTGCGGCAAGAGTTACCGCTGGAGGTCCGAGCTCCTCAAACACCAGAAGGTCCACGCTGATGTGCTGGGGCCGTCGGTGGCGTATACGCAAGGATGAGGTGTGATGTGTTGATATAAAGGGAGATGGATGATAGTGGGAGTCAGCTGAGAGGTCTGTGCATTGTGCTCACACACGGCTACAATAAAGGAGGGCCACAGACATGGCATGGGCACCTCAGTGGGAGACAGAAGACCTCAATCTGACCATTTATGATCTGGTTTTTAGGCCTCATTTTAATTAGTTGCTATTACTTGAGTGAACGAACAGGCAAGACCGCACATTGACCATCCCAGGAGCTATTCTAGATAAACACAAGGCCAAATGTACAGACCGTACCACATCAAGTGTGTTAATGGCAGCTAGTGGGCTATGGGTGTGTTTGGGGTTTGGCGTGAGGACAATCTCTACTACGTTTTCAGATGATTGGCTCTCTTGCCAAATGCTGACTTACCTGCTGCCTTCCTGTCATGGGCAGATGATATTGGTGTCTACAGTGACAACATTGTGATCCATGAGCAGCCCCTGGTATGGTTTGTGCAATAGCTGAGATCTGTTCCGGCAATGTGCATTGAAGCTTGGTCACTGCAAGTGTTTATCATGGACAGCCTGTGTAGAGGATTACATAAGTAACACTGAGAAGGAAACCCTTGCTGCCCTTGGAGTGTACCAAGTGTGTGAGCAACACTCTGAAAAGGAAGCTCTCGCTGCCGCTGGAATGTACCAAGTGTTTGAGAAACAATCTGAGAAGGAAGCTCTCGCTGCCACTGGAATGGACTCGGTGTGTGAGCAACAATCTGAGAAGGAAGCTCTCGCTGCCGCTGGAATGTACCAAGTGTTTGAGAAACAATCTGAGAAGGAAACGCTTGCTGCCACTGGAATGGACTCGGTGTGTGAGCAACAATCTGAGAAGGAAACCCTTGCTGCCGCTGGAATGTACCAAGTGTTTGAGAAACACTCTGAGAAGGAAACCCTTGCTGCTGCTGGAGTGGACTCGGTGTGTGAGCAACACTCTGAGAAGGAAGCTCTGGCTGCCCCTGGAATGGACCCACACTTCTCTGGTCTCTGAGGTGTCACATATCTGGCACAATTTATGCATTCGGACAGCTGCTCCAGACTTCTCCCTGGTTCTGCACTTTGGGCGTCTGATGGACCCTCCTGTTACCCTGCATTGGTGCTGTTACCCCCCTCCCTGTGATGATCAGACTCTAATCCTCCTCCCTACAGATAATGTGTTTCCGGAGCAGAACAATGCCCCGGCTTGTGAATGGGCAGGACATGTCCGTCTGTCTGTCAGGTGCAATATGAGGTCACCACGGTGTGATCCACAGATTTTCCCCCCAATAGCCTGGTGTGCGTGTCATCTCCATAGAGAGATTCGGGGTACGTGCATAGGGGGCGCTAGATCTCAAATTACCAATGTCCTGCACTAGTGAGCCGGATTGCTTCAGTGAGCCTATCCCCATACAACCAGGCACCCCAGGTACAAGAAGGGAATGCAGATATATAGAAGGGTGTCGCATCAATGGCGATTGGGTCTGAAGTGATATTTTATTGAGTAAAATTGCAAACAAGTTTTGGGTGCTCCCCCCCTTCATCTGGTCTAATGCATTATGTAGTTTCAGCAATGCCTGAGGGTAGTGTGTAGTTGATGTAAGATTTCTAAACACTTTTAAATCCTTTTGGGTGCAGGAATTGTTGAAGTTACAGAATACTCAAGTCCCGATGAAGGAGAACTCTTGGAACGCGTTGACGCTTTTATTCTATTGATGAGGTGCCAATACTGCTTTCTATAGAGCTGTATTTCCAGAGAGGTTGCAACCTGCATTCACCTATACTTACCCCATGGGATAACATTTTATATGTAGTTTTTATTTCCTGTTTAGCTCTTTTATCATGGTTGTGTAATTAAGCTGAAAAGTTAAAGGAGAAGTATGGGGAAAGCTCGTTTGGCTGTATTTCTATGAATCACAGTTCGTTTTGCACGCCTTTAATCCGTTTTCAGCCAACAGCAGACTGAAGCCCGCTGTCAGGTGATGTCACATAGCCGGTCCAGGCTGGGGAAAAGATGGCAACCATGTGGTCGGGATCTACTCAGAAGCCTGGTCCGGCGCCCGGCTCAGCCTTTTGCCATTCTGCAGAGAGCCTGAGCCAGCCCCTCCCGCCCAGTGCTCTGGAGGGGAGAGCAGAGAGCCAGAGAATGACCATCATGGCGCTCTGCTCACAGAATGCTGAGAACTGAGCTGCAGGGTATAATGATTTATTATTTGAAAAGTCTATACTTCTCTTTTACTAATCATGTCAATCAAGGTCAATATAAAGAAAGCTTACCTCACATAGAAGAGAGCTTAAAGCGGAGCTCCACCCAAGAGTGGAAGCTCCGCTTGTTTGCTTCCGCTCCACCCTTCCCTCCGCTGCCACATTTGGCACCTTTTCGGGCGGAGAGGGGAGCGGATACCCTTCAAAACTAGGTACCCGCTGTCACTTCTGGGTAAGATCGCCGAAATCTTGCGGCAATCAACGTAATTTCCGGCCCCTCCTCCATTCCCTCCGCTGCCTTCTGTGAGATACACCGGTCCCAGAAGACAGCGGGGACCAATCAGAAAGACGCAAGGCTTCACTTCCTGTTTTCCTTAGTGAAGATGCTGGCCCTGCACCCGGAGCCGATTGGACGGATCGGCTTGGGGTGATGACACCACGGGCTCCTTGGACAGGTAAGTGTCCTTATATTAAAAGTCAGCAGCTGCAGTATTTGTACAATGTTTGTAGCTGCTGACTTTTCTTTTTTCTTTTCTCCAGGCTGGAACTCCTTTTATAAGCCCTAAAGCTGGCATTACACCCGGCAATTCCAGCGATCGAATTTGCAATCGCATCTGACATAATTGAAGACGTCTGAAGTGGCTTTGGTTGATCCAAGGTGGGTTTGATCAGCCACAAGCAGACGGCTTCAGAATTACCGAGACCAAACCAGGCGTATGATCCCTTTTTGAAGACATTACTGTTGATTTGACGCTTTTGATTGAATTTTTTTTCAACAATGAAGCTGTCAGTTTATCACCCAGTGCGACTTAATACAACTTGGTGTGCAGCTCAGGCTCTCTATAGCAGGGTGGGTGGATCTGCAAGCATCCGCCGCTGGGAGTGCTGGAGCTGGATGGAGCTCGCCCCGGCTCCTGCTGTAACTCAAGACGAAGGGGGAATCCCTGTAGCCGCACAATCGTGTTGTCCCTAGGATCGGTGTAAGAGGGGCAACCTCAGCCTGGACACCAACCAGGCCACGCCCCCAACACATTTCCCTCTGCCCCTCGGAGCTTAGTCATGGGGAACTGATGTGACTAAGTTCTGAGGGGGCGGAGCAAACTGCATTGGGAGGCGTGGCCTGTTTGGAGTCCAGGCAGAGGTTGCCCCTCTTACACCGATCCTAGAGACAACACGATTGGGCGGCTACAGGGATTCTCCCCCTTTGTCTTGAGTGTATCACACAATGGAGTAACTTCTGGTGAGCCTTCAGACACAGTGGTGGTAGATTGCTTGGTCACTTGAAATAATACAGTGAGGGGAAAAAGTATTTGCTCCCCTGCTGATTTTGTAGGTTTGCCCACTGACAAAGAAACGATCGGTCTATAATTTTAATGGTCGGTTTATTTTACCCAGTGAGAGACAGAATAACAACAAAAATATCCAGAAAAATTATAAATTAATTTGCATTTTAATGAGTGAAATAAATATTTGACCCCTTCGCAAAACATGGCTTAGTACTTTGTGACAAAACCCTTGTTGGCAATCAGAGGTCAGACGTTTTTTGTAGTTGGCCACCAGGTTTGCAGACATCTCAGGAGGGATTTTTTCCCTCTTTTGCAGAACTCATTAAGGTTTCCAGGCTGATGTTTGGTAACTCGAACCTTCAACTCCTCCACATATTTTCTATGGGATTAAGGTCTGGAGAATGAATGGCTAGGCCACTCCAGGACCTTAACCACTTCAGCCCCGGAAGGATTTCCCACATTAGGACCAGAGCACTTTTTGCAATTCGGCACTGCGTCGCTTTAACTGACAATTGCGCGGTCATGCGATGTTGTAACCAAAATTAATTTGCGTCCTTTTGGTGGTATTTGATCCCCTCTGCGTCATTTCTGATCGCCGTTATAAACAGAAGAAGAGCGACAATTTTGCGGAAAAAAAAACTAATTTCTTACTTTTTGCTAAAATACAAATCTATAAAAATAAAAAAACATTTTTTTTCCAACGGTTTTGGCCGATTTATATTCTTCCTCATATTTGTGATAAATAAAATCGCAATCAGCGTTTGGTTTGCGCAAAAGTTGCCGCGTTTACGGATGATGAGAATTAATTTCTGGGGTTTTTATTTTTTTTTTATTTTTTACAAGTAATGGCGGCGATCTGCGATTTTTAGCGGTACTGCGATATTGGGGCGGACATGTCGGAACATTTTGACACTTTTTTGGGACCAATGGCATTTATACAGCGATCAGTGCTATAAAAATGCACTGATTACTGTGTAAATGCCATTGGCAGTGAAGGGGTTAACCTGCAGGGGGGGACTCTAAGGGTTAACTGTGTTCCCTGGGCGTGTTCTAACTGTATTAGTGTTTGACTCGCAGGGGGAGGTGAGTGATCACGGCCTCCATAGAGGAAGGCTGTGATCACAGCCCTTCCCCCTCTCACAGAACGGAGATCCGTGTTTACATGCACGGATCGCCGTTCTTTCACTGTGGGGGAGCGATCGAGGGTAGCCGGCGGAGATCGAGTCTGCCCTACCCG
>BLSH010276899.1:13164-23244 GCA_018402905.1 Glandirana rugosa | reverse complement strand
CCTGCCCCCCCCCCCCCCCCCGGACACAGTGAGCGTGCCTCTGGCAGCGCGGCGATTTGGTTAATAGAGCCACCTTGTCGCCGTCAACCTGCGGTTGGCGGTCGGCAAGTGGTTATTGTGCTGCTTCTTGAGCCACTCCTTTGTTGAGTTGGCCATGTGTTTTGTGTCGTTGTCATGCTGGAATGCCCATCCACGACCCATTTTCAATGCCCTGGCTGAGGGAAGGAGGTTCTCACCCAAGATTTGATGGTACATGGCCCCGTCCATCGTCCCATTGATGCGGTGAAGTTGTCCTGTCCCCTTAGCAGAAAAATACCCCCAAAGCATAAGGTTTCCACCTCCATGTTTGATGGTGAGGATGGTGTACTTTGGGTCATAGGCAGCATTCCTCCTCCTCCAAACACGGCGAGTTGAGTTGATGCCAAAGAGCTTGATTTTGGTCTCCTCTGCCCACAGCACTTTCACCCGGTTCTCCTCTGAATCATTCAGATGTTTATTAGCAAACTTCAGATGGGCTGTACATTGTGCTTTTCTGAGCAGGGGGACCTTGCGGGCGCTGCAGGATTTCAGTTCTTCACGGCGTAGCGTTACCAATTGTTTTCTTGGTGACTTTGGTCCCAGCTGCCTTGAGATCATTGACAAGATTCTCCCTTATAATTCTGGTCCGATTCCTCACCGTTCTCATGATCATTGGAACTCCACGAGGTGAGATCTTGCATGGAGCCCCAGACTGAGGGAGATTGACAGTTATTTTGTGTTCCTTCCATTTGCGAATAATCGCACCAACTGCTGTCACCCTCTCACCAAGCTGCTTGGCGATGGTCTCAACTGTGTTCTGATAGGTCACGTGGGGTCATTCTCCAGTGGTGGGTGGTTCTTATGGCTGTAGAGAACAGCTCATATACTGACTTGTTAACAATCCCGTACATCCGTACTGTGAGCCTAGGCCAGACTTGTGATTCACCCCTGGGGGGGGGTTGTCCATGACCCCCTGGGCTCACAGGAATTGGGGTTATGCAGGGCGCTCAGAGAAGGTTGAACGATGGCCTGCCCCAGCAAAAACACAAAGCAGTGCTGGAGAGAGTAGCTGGTGGCTTCTTTGGACACCCTCCAAAATCTTGTGGGTTGTCTTCCTAGAAGAGTGGAGGCTCTTAGTCTTAAAAGGGGAAAACTCCATAGTAACGTCCATGGTTTTGAGATGTCCAATTAGCTGATATAGGTATGCTGGTCAGGTGTCTATATCATTTTTGCTGTATTTTGTGCTCTTACCCATAATGCCAGGGCCAGAGTGGAAGCTCTTATAGCCACAAAGGGGGTTAACACTGTATTAATGTCCATGGTTTTGAGATGTCCAGTAAGCTCCTATAGCTGTGGTCAGGTGTCCATCTTATCTTGGACTTCTCCGTAATGCCTGGTAGCCAGGGCCAGGATTAGACTTACAAAGCTGGCTCAGTACAGAGATCATTCTATGTCCACGTGAAATGTTGGTTGTGATCCAGGTCTTCTCATCCAACACCATTACCTGACCTCATTAATGGGCCCAAATTACCACAGACACCCTCCAAAACCTTGTGAAAAACTTACCTAGAAGAGTGAAAGCTCTTATAGCCACAAAGGGGGCAACTCTGTATTTTTGTCCATGGTTATGAGATGTCCAGTAAGCTCTTATAGGTATGGTCAGGTGTCCATATCATCTTGGACTTCTCCGTAATGCCTGGTGGCCTAGATTGGACTACAAAGCTGGCCCAGTACAGAGATCATTCTATGTCCACATGAAATGTTGGTTGTGATCCAGGTCTTCTCATCCACCACCAGTACTTGACCTCATTAATGGCCCCAATTTACCACAGACACCCTCCAAAACCTTGTGGAAAACCTTCCTAGAAGAGTGGAAGCTGTTATAGCCACAAAGGGGCAACTCTGTATTATTGTCCATGGTTTTGAGATGTCCAGTAAGCTCCTATAGCTGTGGTCAGGTGTCCATATCATGGACTTCTCCGTAATGCCTGGTAGCCAGGGCAAGGATTGGACTACAAAGCTGGCTCAGTACATAGATCATTCGATGTCCACGTCCTGTGTCTCAGTGGGCGGTAAATGCAGATTGCAGCCTCTCCGGTTTGTCGGCAGGAATACAGCCTATCTCCTGTCACACGGGAAGGATTTTCATGTGCTACCAATAATTATGAACAAATGCCCTCTCTGCCTACCCTGATCTCATCCCATTTTTAATGACCTTTGAATTTTACCATCATATAAATGGAAGTTGTCTGTGTTCTGTCTGTGAATTGTCTGTAAACTGATCTGTGCTACACTGCTGGTCCTGGCTTTTATTTCATGTGCGTCTGTAGGAAGAGTCCTCTGATGGGTGTGTATGGTGAATGTTGGTTGATTGAAGGCTGCTGTGGCGTGTGGTAGACTGCAGTGATCCTGACATTTTAAGCATTAAAGTTGCGGTTATCACATAGGGGCTCATTCGCATGCGCTTTGATCTCTGAAGAGCGATCAGCGCTTAGATCGCTCCCCGGGGAACATTTGACAGGCGCTAAGGAGGCGTCGTATCTCCACCTCACCTCCTGCTTTAACCGTTTGATCGCCGCACTAGCATGCCGTAACCATGTGCTGCCTCTGCAGCTAAAGGGGGTAAAAGTGCGACTCAACCATGGGGTTTTACTACTCCAGCCTCATGTGGACTCAGCGTGATGCTGACTGTTATCTTTGTTAATCCCTTGCTGACACCCACCACCTGCCCTTTAATCACTTCAGCCCAGGAAGGATTTCCCATGTTAGGACCAGAACGCTTTTTGCGATTCGGGACTGCGTCGCTTTAACTGACAATTGCGCGGTTGTGCGACGTTGTACCCAAACGAAATGTGCGTCCTTTTTTCCGACAAATAGAGCTTTCTTTTGGGGATATTCCCCTCTGAGTCATTTCTGATCACCGCTATAAACAAAAAAAGAGCGACAGTTTTGAAAAGAAAAACACCTTTTTACTTTTTGGCCGATTTATATTCTTCCTCATATTTGTGTTAAAAAAAAAAATTGTGATCAGCGTTTGATTGGTTTGCGCAAAAGTTGCCACATTTACAAACCATGAGAATTAATTTCTGGCATTTTTTGCTATTTTTTTATTTTTTTTATTTTTTTTTTTACTAGTAATGGTGGCGATCTGCAATTTTTTTTGGGACTGCGATATTGCAGCGGACATGTCGGACATTTTTGACACTTTTTTGGGACCAATGACATTGATACAGCGATCAGAAATTAAAATATCCACTGATTATTGTATAAATGTCACTGGCAGTGAAGGGCTTAACCTGCAGGGGGCGATCTAGGGGGTAACTGGTTTCACTAGGCGTTCTAACTGTGAGGGGGCTGGGCTGCCGGGGCACCAGAGATCTAACTGATCCCAGTGACAGGGTTCAGTAGATCTTGCATGCCGTCTGACAGGGCTTTTTCTCCTCTGCCAGGCAATCGCGAGTAGCTGGCGGACATAGAGTCCACCGGACGCGCGGCCACACTAGCCGCGCAGAAGCGAGCCGCCGTTCATAAACGGCGAATTCGCGCTACAGCGCCACTCTGCAGCAGTAAATGTAGGTGAGCCAGTCGGAAACCAGTTAAAGCAGTAAACTCTGTGTGACCTTCTACCTACAGGTACATCTTTTGGGGTGTGGCTAATTTAAAATTGACACCTACAGCAGATCGCATAAAAGCAGTGTGATTTCAGTGCAAGAAACGCGCAGGATTCACTGGATTTCCCCCACCGCATGTATGTGAACCGACGCTAAAGCCTCCTACACACTACCCGCAGGGTTGAGCGGAAAAAAAAAACTGACCGCTGATGTTAGTACAGTAATCTCCCCTGCTGTGCTATTGTGGTCTGATGGGGGGGCGCCCCCCCATGCCAGAACAATTCAGTCAGCGCGCTCAGCCATTGGCTGATAGGGAACTGGTCTACAGACCTTTTATGGTCATGACCCTTTGATAGAAGCCAGCCTGGCTGCAGTACACAAAGGCCAGATTTCAGCCTGTTTCTATTGAACCTGCCAATGCCGCCCGGCATCCAACCCATGTGTACTAGGCTTTAGCTGCTTTCACACTGCAGTGGACCCAGTGTTTCACATAGACTTTGATTATGCCCAGCGGTTTTGGTGCGTTTTATGAAAGCGCAGCAAAGATGCATTCTGCACCTGTATTGTGGCCAAACTGCGGCAGTTTGAAAGTCTTAAGACCCATCTGCCCTTCTGCCATGTTACACAGTCAGCAAGAGGTTAACAGGAATAAGTGTGCCTCTCTGAAACTAGTTTTAGAGGCCTGACTTTGGGATTAAAGCGGTTGTATCCTCCCTTCTCTCATTTTTACCTACAGCTAAGCCTATAATAAGGCTTACCTGTAGGTAAATTGAATATCTCCTAAACCTGTACGGTTTAGGAGATATTCACCCTGCATACAGCCACTGACATCAGCGGAGCATTCGCTCTGAAGGTCTGGCGGATGCTGCCGGGAAAAATAGGAGCTCCTTGCCTGGGAAATCTGCAAACCTCCATTTGCAAAAAAGGGAGAAAGGCTGGTGCCATGGAAATCGGCTAAAATATAGTTTAATTAATGCAGATGAACAACAGTCAAAAATCCAACACGTTTTGGACACTAGGCCATAATCGCGGTCCATGATTAAGGCCTGTTGGCCGAAACGCGTTGGTTTTTTGCTTGTTCATCTGCAGCGATAAAACCGTTTTAGCCAATTTCCATGGCACCAGCCTTTCTCCTTTCTTGCATGAGCTATTCCATGCAGTCCCAGGTATACCCGATCACTCCAGCATTCAAAGCATATAAATCTGAACGATACCAACTGTAACTCTTCACCAATGCAGCCCTCCTCAGACTGGGGAACATTGACTGACTGTAAAAACACCCAGGAGGGTGCAACTGCCTAGTGCATTCTTATGAGCAACTGGAAAGCCTCGTACACACGAGCCGATGGTTGGTCAACCGAACGTCCAACTTTTTCCCAAATTGGCCGACGGCGGCTTGCTCTAGCGTACTAACGTAAAGCAAGTAATCTGCCAACAAAGCCGAACGTAGTGACGTGTTCAGAGTGTATAACGAGGAAGTTCACGTGAATGTGATTTGTGAATTACGAACACCAGTTACACGACCGAACACTTCCTGGATTCCGAGCATGCGTGTTTGCACTTCCAACTTTTGGATGGTCAACTTCTGTACACACGAGCCAACAATCGGTCAACTCTTTGTTGGCCAACACAAGTTTTGGACGACGTTTGGAAATCGGCTGTAGAATCGTGCGTACACAAGATCTGATTTTTGGCCAAGGCTGGTGGACGACCATTGCTCACCGAAAATCGGACCGTGTGTACGGGCCTTAAGGCCCCGTTCACACTTGGGGGTTCGTCGCGGTTCTGCCTGCGATCCCAAAAACGGGCTGTGAAACTTGACAAATCACACCATGCTTGTTCAGCTGCCATTCATTTTCAATAGCACCTAAATGCGGTTGTGGTTCTGTCTCGATAATTGCGGCGAAGCTTGTCACCTAAAAGAAGCTCCTCCTTTTTGAGCGACAAGCTTTGAGCGATGTGGTTTGCTGTAATTACTGTGGCAGTACCGCACCTGCTTTTAGGTGCCATTGAAAATGAATGGTACTTGAACAAGCATGGTGCGATTGTTAGGTCTGCCAGGAACCCCAACCGTGACTCCGATTTCCTGACCAGTAGTCTTGTTATCCCGGTATCAGGTGGAGGACGGTTGCGGTCCTGCAGCCAGAATTCTGGGACCTCTATGGTAAGTGCAAACAGACCCAATCAAGGAACAACAAAATAAGTAAAAGACTCACGGTTAGTAGCAATCCAGGCAGGGATCCAAGGGGGATACCAGAGACAGCGTCAGGGACAGGCAAGGTTCGGCAACAATCGGTCAACGTAATAAAAGAGGGCTATCCAAAGGCATAGTCGGGAACAAGCAAAGTTCGTAACAGGAGCTGTTATAATGGCTAACAGAAACTTAAACCTATACTCCGGCAAGGACAGGAAAGGGAAGTGAAGTTTTATAGGGAACTTATTGAGGTGACTGCCTACAGCTGGCCATTGGGTAAAGCCAGAGTCACCATCCAAAAGCAGTAGATACCAGGACTCCACAAAGATTGTTGTTACGTGGCTAAGGCTGTAAGCAACAGACCACAAGAACACAGGTCCCAGGATAGACCCCCGGTCAAGGCGTGACAGTACCCCCCCACACAAAGATGTCCCCCACTATTTGGGTTTGGAAGGATGCTTATCATGGAACAACTGGACTAGTCGTGGGGCATGGACATTGCAAGCGGGTACCCAAGTCCTTTCTGCAATGGAGTAGCCTTTCCAGTCCACAAGATACTGCAATTGTCTACCCTTACATCGGGAATCCAGAATTTTACTAATTTCATAGGGTAGTGAAAACCTATTCTTGTAAAAGGGTTTAAGCAAGGATACGTGAAACGTATTGGAAATCCGAAGTTGAGAGGATGAAGTTTATAGGCCACCGGGTTAACCATACATGCTGATTAAGACGAAAACGGGGTGTAGGTCTTCTGTGATGATCTGCGTACTCCTTGTAACTGCGAACAGACTGCAGCAAAACCCTTTCCTTATTTCTTTCCAATGCTTGGTTAACCTAGACACCCATGTTGGCTGCTGCAGGTACCTCTACTTGTGAAGATTAGAAGGGAAGGACTTTGGGTTGGTAACCAAGGGCAGCTTAGAAGAGTGCCACTGTGAGTTGTGGACTATTTCAGCTAGAGGAAGCATCTCATTCCAGTTGTCATGTTCAGCATTAATGTAAGCTCTTAGATAGGTTTCTAAATCTTGATTAACCCTTTCTGTTTGGCCTTTAGATTGAAGATGGTATCCAGAAGACGGAATTCGTAATACCCAGATGTTTGCAAACAGCTCTCCAGAACGAAAAAATGAACCGCGGCCCTCAGTCGCTAACAATATCGACTGGAATGCTGTTGAAACTGACATTTTCAATGTAGGATTAAACCAGGCTTGGGGCTGAAGGTAGGGCAGGTATCAGAATGAGTGTGTTGTGCCAATTTAGAAAACCTGTCTACAACTACCCAGGTGATGGTATTCCCCCTGGAAGCTGGCAAGTCCATGATAAAATCCATACTGATATGAGTCCATGGAGCATGGGGAACAGGTAGTGGTTGTAGTAGTCTTTGAGCAACAGATCGAGGCATTTTGATGGCTTCACAAACAGTACAAGCTTTAACGAAAGCTGTCACATCCAGAGGGTTTCAGGCATAAGGTTTGTTTCATACCGGATATCTTTAGTCCATGGGCCCATTGCAAAACTTCTTTACGCGAGTTAGGAAGCACATACAACGTTTTATCCGGAACCAAGAGATTGGCAGGGGTCTGGGATTGCGCAGCCAACACACTCCTCTGTAAGGTCATATTTAGTTGAGCAATCAGTTCTGGAGGAACAATAAGCTCCGGGGGAGTTTAGCTATTTTCACAAGGGAATTACCAAGACAGGGCATCAGCTTTGGTGTTCTTAGTACCAGAAATGTAAGTTACCACAAAATTAAACCTGGTGAAGAATAATGCCCAGCGGGCTCGTCTGGGATTCGGTCTCTGAGCCTTTTCAAAGTAGGTTAAATTTTTATCGTCCATTTGAACCACAACTGAAAGTTTCGTACCTTCTAATAAATGTCGCCATTCGGAGAATGCTAGTTTTATAGCCAGAAGTTCTCTATTCCCTATGTCGTAGTTTTGTTCTGCGACTGAGAATCTTTTGGAAAAGAAGGCAACCAGATGAAGTTTGTTGATAGTAGGGTTTTGTTGGGATAACACTGCTCCAGCACCTATCTCTGAGGCATCCACCTCCAAAAAGTATTGAGCGGAAGGCTGAGGATGACGGAGCACAGGAGCAGAGCAAAAAGCCGACTTTAGATTATTAAAGTCTTCCAGAGCTTCAGGAGCCCACTGAGAGCAGTTGGTCCCTTTCTTAGTGAGGGCTGTGATGGGAGCCAGAATCTTGGAAAAAATTCTTGATGAATTTTCGATAGTAATTTGAAAATCCAATGAACTGCTGCACTTCTTTTAACGTGGAAGGTCTGGGCCACTGTAAGATGGCAGCGAGCTTCTTGGCATCCATCTGGAATCCTTCAGAAGAAATTATATACCTCAGGAAAGGTATTTCCGATTGTTCAAAAGAGCATTTGGAGAGTTTAGCATACAACCGATGATCTCTTAAATGTTGGAGAACAGTGCATACATGGCAGCGAAGCTTCAAATGTTTAGAGTGAATGAGTATATCATCTAAATAGACGACAATGAAAGAGTCGAGTAGATCCCTAAAAATGTCATTCACAAACTCCTGGAATACAGCGGGGGGGGGAGCATTGTAGAGACCGAATGGCATCACAAGACACTCATAATGCCCCCTTATGGTATTAAAGGCCGTCTTCCATTCGCCTCCTACTTTAATTCTAATAAGGTTGTATGCTGAACGAAGGTCCAGTTTGGTAAAGACCTTGCACCCGGTCAAACAATTCAGTAATCGGGGGAAGCAGATGCCAATTCTTTATTGTAATTCAGTTAAGCGCTCTGAAGTCTACGCAGGGTCTGAGTGCTCCATCCTTTTTCTCAACAAAAAAGAACCCAGCCCACACGGGGGAGCTAGAAAGCCGAATGAAACCCTTCTTCAAGCTATCTTCAATGTATTCCATTGCCTAATGCCCCGTACACACGGGACGACAATCGTACGTACGATCGTCGCAAATCGTATGTTGCATAATTAAATAGCATACTGACGTGCACCCGACGGTCGTACATACAACTTGCGGCCGGGCGAACGTGATGACACGAACGAGCGTATAAAGAGGAAGTGCTGGTATCGTAGCATCACCCTTTGGGCTCCTTCATCTAATTTTGTGTTAGTTGAAGTGGACTTGGCGCATGCGTGTTTAGCACAATACAACTGATCTACACACGATACAACGGTCGTATGCGAGCTTGTTGGTACGACCAAGTTTTGTAGTCTGCTCATACAACTCACATGTACGACCGTCGTATGTTCGACTGTTGAAAGCGCGCCCACAAACGTTCGATTTCGCATACAACGGTCGTGAGTACGACGTGTTGAATGCGATCGTCGTCCCGTGTGTACGAGGCTTTAGTCTCAGCCAGGTTAAGGGGATAGGTCCTCCCCTTAGGTAGAAGAGTACCTGGAAGCAAGTCAATAGCACAGTCATAAGTGCGGTGCGGAGGAATAAAGAGGGAAAGAACTAATGCGCTACCTTCTCTGACTACTGGAAATATCTGGAGTAATAAATCTTGGCAAGAAACACTACCTGTTGTCTGTTACTGCTGCCAAACTCCTAAGGTGTCACAACCCCTCAGAAACAGATAAGTAAAGTAATAGTGGAGTGGCGCTGTAAACATATAAAGCAATATATGTGCAAATACATCCACACTGATCAAAATAAAATTGTAAAATGTGGTGTGTCAATGTTTATCCATATGAGGAAGACAGTGAATAAAGTAAATATCATATAAAGTGCATCATGCCATACTTACTGCACTGTGCATATATATATAGAAAGTGACTCAGGGCTTCTTATCAAAGTGCAAGCTGTTAAATATCATCCATAAATATTACAAATTCATAAATGGTGCTAAAAAAGGTGCAACACTGCAAATCAAAACCGTGCAAAATGCACATATATAGTCTCTTGAATTATATTTCCCGATAAAAGGGATAGATAGTTCATAGATGTGGAGACTCCTCAAACTGATAGTGCCAAAACTAAACGTCACAACGTGGAAAAAATCGTGGTAAATACTTAAACATTATAAATACCTACTATAAATTGTCGAACGTGAAACTATTCTTCGGGACTCAGTGAAAGATATATATATACGTGTCACGTCATTCATACCGTACTACGTGAAATATACTATAAATGAAATAAGTGACAGAAGGAGTATACCTATTTGTAACTGTGTGGTGTAAAATGTTAAAATAAAACTAGTCACACCTACATAAACGTGTATATAACGAAATATACAAATGTCGCGGTGAGGTGAT
>BLSH010276899.1:0-11386 GCA_018402905.1 Glandirana rugosa | reverse complement strand
GTGGTAATTACTAAGGCAGTGAAACTGATCAAATCACCTGTGCAAAATAATGGAAATCCTGAAGACATGACCTGTTGGTGTGCCTTGAGGACTGGGTTGGGAAACACTGCCCTAGGGCTTACCCTTATGATCAGGTGTTTGAACAGACAGTGTTCAAGGAATGGCGTAAGCCACCAAGTTCCTTGGCTTTGCCTAAAAGCTTTGCTGTTCGCTACCCCTTTGAGGAAAGCTTTACTAAGAGATGGGCTTCCCCAGTGGTGGACCCTGCCGTGGCTCGTGTGAATAAGGCAACCACCATCCCCTTGGAGGGGTCGCCATCCTTTAAAGAGGCGGCCGATTGCCGCACAGAGACAGTGTCTAAAGCACTATTCTTGTTGGCTGGGTCAGCCATGCGGCCAGCGCTAGCAACTGCTATGGCGGCACAGTCTCTTCATGAGCACGCTGCCGCGCTGCGCACTAGTTTGTCTGGTGAATGTGCACAGGCTGAAGTACAGCGAGTGCAACATTTGGAAGAGGGTCTCCGCTACATATGCCATGCTGCTTTGGATCTTCTCCCCACATTGTCAAAAATGTCTGTTTGTTCAATTGTTATCAGGCGGGTGCTGTGGCTCCGCTCTTGGTCGGGCGACCAGGCTTCAAAGAAAGCTCTAGCAGACCTGCCCTTTCAGGGAGGGCATCTGTTTGGCCCACAGTTGGATAAGATTATTAAGGATTTCACGGGAGGGAAGAGTACTTTCCTTCCAGAGCCGAAGCGACGAGATCGTCGTCGTAGGCAGGGTCCTGTCTCTTCTGGTCAGAAGAAGTTTTTTCGGGCGCCCGGCCCAGCGGCTGCCTCCGCATGATGGGTTGCCCCCACCCGCCTCAGGGGTGGGGGACCGGTTTCTGGGGGTTGCAAGCTCTGCCCCCAGAAAAGTCCTTCCCCTCAAACTTGAGGCTCCTGCAGGAGCGTCGGGGGGGGCGCTTCCAAGCGCCGGACAGGCGCTCAGCAGTCAGAAGTCATTAACGCTGGCTTGCCGGCTGGAGTACCTAGGTCTGTTTCCGGACACGGTACAGACAGGGGTGTTCCTAACACCGAGCAAACGTCTAACGCTTCAGGCTGAGCGAACCCTGTGATCGCGCCAGTGGTTCTCCTTACGGTTCTGTATGCGGGTGTTGGGGCTCAGGGTGTCGACTTGCGAAGCGATACCTTACGCCCAGAACACTCGGCTCCTGCGAGAGGCAATGTTGTCGCGGTGGGACAAATCTCCTCTATCCCTGGCCAGGCTGATCAAGTCATCAACAGGATCTGAAGGGCAATCAAGAGTTTGCTTCTGCCAGCCAACAAAGTTATCGGTTCTGTGGAACTAACTCTTGAATGTCCCTCAGATCCTGTTGATGACAGCCTTCCCTTGCTGTGGATTGTCTCTGCTTCTCCTGTCCAACAAAGTCATCAGTCCTGTGGAACTATTGAATGTCCCTCAGATCTTATTGATGGCAACCTTCCCTCGATGTGGTTTGTCTCTGCTCCTCTGCCTACAGCACTTAAGGCACAACAGATTGTATTTTCAGCCCAAGCCCATAAAAAATTGAAAAGGTGAACGCACATCCCTCTCACCACCCCCTCCGGTCCTCGGTACTTTGTATCTCATCTGATCCCTGTTTTGAACACCCTTCTGGCTGGTAGAACGTCACCAAACTTTGCTGGAGGCTTTATAGCAGCATATTGCTCGCAATGGCAAGTGCTCATTGGTCAGTTCTGATGACATGACAAGTGAAAACTTCCTCCTTATCCTATGATGATGTCATGGAAGAAATGCTCCTCAAAGAATTCTCATTGGTTAATGCGGTCACATGGCCAGTGCTGACCAAGGAGCACTTGCCATTGCTTACCTTATGCTGATGCTCATCCTCCAGGTAGCTTAGTTGCATTTGGCCACCTTGGATATATAGGTCATACCTCTGGAAGCTGGAGATCACTGTAGTAGTTTCTGCTACTGCAGTCATTGCTGCCATCTTCTGGATCCCAAGCTGAGTAGCTGCCCTGCTGCATAGCAACCACAGGGGTCACCTGCTTGGCACCGGTGGATTTTTATAGCATAGGTACATTTTGATCAACTTGGGCGTATATGACACGTATGCTATACCTGTGGAAGCTGGAGATCAGTGTAGTAGTTTCTGCTACTACAGTGATTGCCACAGTCTTCTGGATACCAGGCGGAGCAGTTGCCCTGATGCATTGCAAACCACAGGGGGTCGCTTGCTTGGAAAAGTGCCCTTCACAGAATGCCTTGCATTTTTCTCAACAAATGTAAGTTGTCCTCTGGTTGGACTAGGCAGAGATTGTGACCTCACCACGCTGCCTTTCCACCTCTTCCAGTCAGAGAACACCTTACATTCTTTAAGTAAAATGCATGTGAGTTGTTACTCTGCCAAGAAAGCGCCCTCCTGTGGTTACTGTAGAGCAGGGAAGCTGCTGAGAACCTGGAAAACAGCAGTCATCATTGCAGTAGTGCCAACTACTACAGTGATTCTCTGCTGCCACAGCGCCCCCCACAGGTATGGCACATGCATACTTACATTGCTCCAAGCTGGACTGTGCAATAAAATCTATACCTGGAGTTCAGCTTTAAGGTATCAAAGCATAAGGATCCGTAAGAAAGCCAAGCAACCGGCATTTTCAGAAAAAAAAATCAGCAATGGCAGCCCCCATTTCTTTCATAGCCGATGATTTTTTTTTGGAAGGTAAGCCCCATTCTCTCACCTTTCCCAGACACGTCAATGTCGTCCCTCCAGCCACCGGACACATTTCTGGGTCCCCGGATTTCACAATGTCTCTGTTAAAGTTATTTCTTTCTTTTTTTTAAGCATCTTCCTCTGTAAATTTTTGTATATTTTTCTTCTGCTTTTGATTCACCGTAGAATTGCTGTTTGCCGCACATCAATAAAGATTTGCTTTTCATGATGTAAATATGAGAAATTATCGCATTCATTGTATGAGACGCAACGAACGCCGTGATGTCATAGACCGCATCCTCATTCACATTTGTATAACGGATCTCTGATGGGAGAATGGATTCGGCTTCACTGGTCCCCCTTTACAACGCTCCTTTCACTGGGGTGAAATGTAAAGAGACGGACGCCATTAAAGCCCAACTGATCCTTCAGTATAAATTGGCTGAATACATTTCCGGTGCATCCTAACAAACAGTGATCCTATTTAATTTCCTTAGAAAGCAGCCACAGCCTCAGTGGAAGAAGCCTGTCCCCTGCCAGCATGTTGCCGAGGATCCTTCATCTCTATGTGGAAACAGTGGTCTCTCTGCTGAGGTCTGACACACACCCCCTGCTGAGTCACACCTTTAACCATGCAATAGGAAAAGCTCATGCTTGCTTCTGATTGGAGAATTCTGACTCAGCAGAAGGTGTGTCATTCCTCTGGAGAGAGACCACTGCTTCCAGAGAGAGCAAGAGCCCTTCGCAGCAGCATGCTGGCAGATAACAGGCTTTTCTACTCAGGCTGTGGCTGCTTTCCAAAGAGAACCGTTTGTTAGAATTGACACTTTTTTTCTTTATTCACCTAAATTGTATTTCGATTATTTTAAATTAAATTTCACTTGGGGTTTAATCATCTCACTGCACAAATCTCTCAGCGACTCCAGTGATAATCCCCATCCTCTTCATTTCTACATTTTATATATCTCTGACATATACCACAGTGCTGTACAGAGATCACTGAGCCAATCACATCAGTCTCTGTACCAGAGGAGCTTACACTCTAATGTCCCCTCCCCCCACAGTCACATCAGTCTCTGTACCAGAGGAGCTTACACTCTAATGTCCCCTCCCCCACAGTCACATCAGTCTCTGTACCAGAGGAGCTTACACTCTAATGTCCCCTCCCCCCCAGTCACATCAGTCTCTGTACCAGAG
This sequence comes from Glandirana rugosa, assembly GCA_018402905.1. NCBI lineage: Eukaryota > Metazoa > Chordata > Amphibia > Anura > Ranidae > Glandirana > Glandirana rugosa. The sequence goes on along the minus strand of BLSH010276899.1, from coordinate 7,477 downwards.
GAGCTTACACTCTAATGTCCCCTCCCCCACAGTCACACACTATTATTATTATGCATTTATATAGCTTTGACATATACCGCAGTGCTGTACAGAGATCACTGAGCCAGCCGCATCAGTCTCTGTACCAGAGGAGCTTACACTCTAATGTCCCCTCTCCCACAGTCACATCAGTCTCTGTACCAGAGGAGCTTACACTCTAATGTCCCCTAGCCCACAGTCACATCAGTCTCTGTACCAGAGGAGCTTACACTCTAATGTCCCCCCACAGTCACCCATGCACACATAGTAGGACTGGCTTGATGGAGAATTGTACCATAGAGGAATACTGAGCACAGGAGGAAGTCACTAACACTTTGTAGATAATGTTATGGGGAGTGACCCCTGGACCCAGCGCTGTTGGGCCATAATGTTAGTCACTATTTATTTGGAGGGGGGAGGGGGTCACCACTGGGGTACCTGAAGGATAAGAAGACAGTTGGAAATGCAGTACATTGGCTCCACCTATAATATCCGCTCCGGGTGACAATGGCAGTTTACACTCTGATGTAAGCTTGTTGTGTTCTCGTCTTTCTAAGCAGCTTTATCACAGTGCACCGGCCCTCTTGTTTCCAGGGACGTCCCCTTTGTAGCTCTGTAGTCCTCTGTAATGGACGCTGTATTTGGCCCAGGCTGGAGAATGTGACTGATATGTATTTTAGTTTGCAGCCTTTTTTATGTTTTGGTTGTTTTGTTGTTTTTTAAATTTTCTGATATTTTTCTGTCTGCTGAAATGAAGCTTCATAAAGCGCTTGTGTGCAATAAAATCTGTGTATCCAATCAGAGTGTCCCATGCTGGAGATCTGTTTGATAAATGTAAACCTGACAGCAGAGGGGTGATTGGGGATTGGATGGCTCTTAAAGGGGATTTCCATGTGCAATGTAAACCTGGTTTGATTGGCCCTTGCAGTGGACATGTGACCACCTCTGCAGTGGATTGGACCAGCCAATGTCCCCCCAACTTTACCACTGCCATTCCTTCTCTGCTTGCTTTCCTGTTTGCATCATTGACATCGCTGTACCTCTGATGTCCCCAGAACTGGCAGCCATTCTCACCCAGGGTTCCTCCAGGGGTTGCTGGGGGTTCCTTAAGCTGTGGCCAATTGACCTCCCAAGTGCATGGTTCCTGGGCCAACAACGTGACCCCAATGATCTTTTGCAGGTCCATTCTTCCCCCTGAATTGATCTTAGTGGGGGGTTCCTTGAGGCCTCAACATTATTTCAGAGGGTTCCTCTGGTGAAAATAATGGCAGCTTTTCTCAATATTTATACCCCAAAGGAACACTTTCAGGTCTTGGGGAAACTCCCACTAAGATTAATTGGGGGTCATTGGGAAGAAAGCCCCCCTTACTGTCAGCTAAAAAGATTTTCTTGGCAGCATACTGAAGATCTACCATGTGTGCTGCAATGGATTGGTGCCAGGAAAGGAAAATTGTGGTATTTGCTACATTTTCCTGGAGCCAACATGGCAGCACACATGTGGTAGCTCTTCGGTGTGCTGCCATGGATTGGTGCCAGGAAAGGAAAATTACAGTAAGTATTTGATCCAATTTTCCATTAGTGGTGCCCTCCTGATGGCTCTGCCCAGAATTATGCAGGCACACAGCTAAAAACATCCTCATCAACCCCCAGGTGCAGCTGTGTTAAAGGATTCCTAGAGTTCAAAGACTTGTGACCGACAATTATGTAAGTAGTAAGTACACTGCAATGGATGATGATGATTTGAACAGGCAAATGTTTGCTCTTCATCCAAACAGTGGCTGCAGCTAAAGGTTGGATAACATAAATTAACAAAACTGCAGACTTGTCACATGGAAAAAGTAAGGGCACCCCTATATTTAACAACATGCCAAATCCGTAATGTTAGAATCCTGTGTTCCAGATCAGGTACCAATGACTAGAACCTCATTACGGAGTATGCTGGTGGAACCCGTCCTATATATACTGTCACGATCAGGCGTCAGGCTCGAAGACCAGTTGCTCTAGCAGTTGCAGGACTACTACTGACCAGCAGGATAGGTACACAGGTAGTCACCCTGGCAGAGGACAAAGGCTCACCTGAGGTGCGGAGCGTAAGTACTAACCGGTGTTCACCAGAGATCCTGATGGTGGAGATGGATTTAGCTGCTTGTTAGTACCAGGTCGTGGTCCTCAGGATTTACTACTTTACTTGTTCTTGTACTACTTTTAGCGATTTCAGGTGCAATTTCCATAGGCATCGGTGCAGAAATCTGCACCGATGCCTGTGAAATCGCCACTGACATGCGGGAATGAAATTGTACGACTTCAGCTGGACTCGCACCATTTCATTCCCACACTCAATGGGCTAAGACTGAGAGCCGGTTCACACTACAGCGACTTGGGATCCGACTTGTGTCGCCTCAAGAAACTTTACATTAGACATTCCATTGAGGGTTGAATGGGAGCTGTCTTAATGTACGCTACTGAAGTCTCTCCAACTTCAGAAAAGGTTCCTGTAGGCAGGGTGGCCCAAGACATTGTGCTGCCTGGGTCCAAGAATGAAATGCTGCCCCCCCCCCCCACCAAAAAAAACCACGCCCACCAAAAGGCCCCCACATTCTTGTCTTTAAACGATACTATCAATTTGCTGGGTAAATAGAAGAGAAGGAGAGGCGGCCGTGGTTCAATTTGTTGCCCCTCTCAAAGTGCTGCCTGGGTCCAATGGACCCACTGCGACCCATAGTAGGGCCAGCCCTGCCTGTAGGTGACTTGTATGCGACTTGTGCCCATAGAATTCAATGGAAGTTGCCTCCATGTTGGATCCCCCATCTATATTGAAGCGACTTTACAGGAAAAAGAATTTACCCAGGTAAAAGGAAAGATGTCAGAAGAGATTTATCCTCTGATTGGCCACAGGCAAAGTCGTCTGGCATAGAGGTTGCTTTGAGTCGTGTTGTAAGTCGCCCAACGTTGCACTGAAGTCAAATCGCCCCGTGTGAATCGACTGACAGATATTTCTTTTTTTAGTCTTTTTAACTACACATGTCTTTAATTTGCAGTGAACAGTGCAGTTTGCTGAAAAGGCCAATGATTTTGTCCCAACTGCTTATGATCTATCCAATCTCTGTTGTGCCTGCCCCATCAGCTGTGCCCATACTTCACCCCCTGATGTACACACAGACGCACTTTCTGTGTCTATGTTAGGCCCCTTTCACACATGCTGTCCGTTTGGGTCCGCCTGTCCTTTTTTCAGGTGGCCCTGATTGGACGCTCCATTTACCTCTAAGGTGCGACGGATGTCAGCGGTGACATCTGCCGCTATCCGATTCTGTCCGATAAATTCAGATGGAGGGAGACCCTATTTTTCATCCGTCTGGTGGATGGGATCAGATGAAAACGGACAGGAGGATCTGTTTTCATCCAATCTCCATAGAGACGTTGAGTGCAGTGATCAGCGTCATATCCAGAGGTTGTCTTTGGGAAATAGAAGTATGAGTGCTGTCAGCATTGCTGCAGAAGTTGAAGGGGTGGGGGGGTCAGCCTGTCAGTGCTCAGACCATACGCCGCACACTGCATCAAATTGGTCTGCATGGCTGTCGTCGCAGAAGGAAGCCTCTTCTAAAGATGAAGCACAAGAAAGCCTGAAAACAGTTTGCTGAAGACAAGCAGACTAAGGACATGGATTACTGCAGTGGTTCTCAACTCCGGTCCTCGGGACCCACTAAAAGGCCAGATTTGCAAGATAACTGAAATACATCACAGGTGATATAATTTGCTGCTCAGTGATTGCAGTATTCTAGTCTGCATCTCGCCTAGGTAATACTTAAAACCTGGCCTGTAAGTGGGCCCTGAGGACAGGAGTTGAGAACCACTGGATTACTGGAACCATGCCCTGTGGTCTGATGAGACCAAGAAAAACTTATTTGGTTCAGATGGCGTCAAGCGTGTGTGACTGCATCCAGGTGAGGAGTACAAAGACAAGTGTGTCTTGCCTACAGTAAAGCATGGTGGTGGGAGTGTTATGGTCTGGGGCTGCATGAGTGCTGCCGGTACTGGGGAGCTACAGTTCATTGAGGGAACCATGAATGCCAACATGTACTGTGACATACTGAAGCAGAGCATGATCCCCTCCCTTCAGAGACTGGGCCGCAGGGCAGTATTCCAACATAACGACCCCAAACACACCTCCAAGATGACCGCTGAGGGTAAAGGTGATGGACTGGCCAAGCATGTCTCCAGACCTCAACCCTATTTAGCATCTGTGGGGGCTCCTCAAACAGAAGGTAGAGGAGCACAAGGTCTCTAACATCCACCAGCTCTGTGATGTCATCATGGAGGAGGGAAAGAGGACTCCAGTGCCAACCTGTGAAGCTCTGGAGAACTCCATGCCCAAGAGGGTTAAGGCAGTGCTGGAAAATAATGGTGGCCACACAAAATATTGACACTTTGGGCCCAATTTGGACATTTTCACTTAGGGGTGTACTCACTTTTGTTGGCAGTGGTTTAGACATTAATGGCTGTGTGTTGAGTTATTTTGAGGGGACAGTAAATTTACACTGTTATACAAGCTGTACACTCACTACTTTACATTGTAGCAAAGCGTCAGCTCTTCAGTGTTGTCACATGAAAAGATAGAATAAAATATTTACAAAAATGTGAGGGGTGTACTTACTTTTGTGAGATAATGTGTGAGTGTGTGTGCGTGCATATGTGTATATATATATATACACACACACACTGTGCAAAAGTCTTAGGCAAGTCACTTCTGTCTACCAGCTCTAGGGGTCGTTGGCTCAAATCCCAACCACAACACTATCTGTGTTCTCCCTGTGCCTGTGTGGGTTTCCTCTGGGTACTCCGGTTTCCTCCCACACTCCAAAGGCATGCTGGGAGAGTAATTGTCTCCTGTCTATATTGGCCCCAGTATGTGTATGAATGTGAGTTAGGGACCTTAGACTGTAAGCTCCATAAGGACAGGGACTGATGTGAATGTAAAATATATATGTAAAGTGCTGAGTAAACTGATGGCCCTTTTATATAAGTACCTGAAATAAATAAAGAAAAATAAGTATGAATAAATGCTGTAAATGAAGAATGCTTTCAGAAATCAAAATGTTCATAGTTTATTCTTATCAATTAAAATGGAAAGTAAATGAAGAGACATCCAATCAATATTTGGAGTGATCCCCCTTTGCCTTCTTCTAGGTAGACTTGCACACAGTTGGTGAAGGAACTCGGCAGGTAGGTTGTTCTATGTACATCTTGGACAACTAAGCACAGATCTTCTGTGGATCTCCAATCATTCGGTCTCTTCATGTCATCCCAGACAGATTCCATAATGGTGAGATCCGGGCTCTGTGGGGGGCCAAACCATCACTTCCAGGACTCCTTTCTCTTCTTTACACTGAAGATAGTTCTTAATTACATTGGCTGTATGTTTGGGGTGGTTATCTTGCTGCAGAATAAATCTTGGTCCAATCACACGCCTCCCTTGATGGTATGGCATGGTGGAGAAATATCTGCCTGTATTTCTCAGCGTTGAGGATGCCATTGATCCTGGCCAAAACTCCAACTACATCTGCAAAAATGTAGCCCCAAACTTGCAAGGAACATCCACCATGCTTCACAGTTGGCTGAAGACTCTCACTGTACCGCTCTCAATCCATTCACCAACAAACTGCCTCCTGCTACAGCCAAATATTTCACATTGTGACTCATCAGTTCACAGTTCCTGCTGCCATTTTTCTGCCCCATGGTTCCAATGTTGTCACACATAGTCGGGTCGCTTTGTCTCGTTTCCACGTCCTCTGCAGGAAAATAGAGGGACTATTAGAAAAAAAATACATATAGGATTTTACCAGGAAATCCCACCACTAATGTTATGAGAAAACTCAAGAAATTAGTAAAAGGTTAAAGATAGTAAAGAGGATCTGGTTACCGGTTACCTAATGCACCGAGATTGCCGGTAATCTATTCTACACCAAAGATACCGAAAAATAAGAAGAAACCGCCAGGCAGACCAATGAGAAGAGGAATGCAGAATGGGGGGGGATATATGGACTCGTGTGTGCAGAGGCGCGTTACTAATAAACCAGATTACTGGAAGGATGGAGGAGAAGGAATGGAAATGGTGAAGGACGTTCTCTGGAAAAGGGAGGATATTTGGGTGGCAATGGATGGCAATGCGTTGTAGACGAGCAGAAAACATGAGGATGGAATGGAAGGAGGGAAATGGGGACATGGAGCTGAAGGAGGAACAAGAAAAGTCCCTTCTGGAATGCCGAGATCTGCCAAGGACAAATCCTCTATTTTTGGTACAATAATAGGGACTATTTACACATTAAATGCATTGGCATGGTGGCAAATTATACCACCAGTGTTACCAATTTATTTATAGCAAACTCAATGCTATATGGTAACCGCTTGCCGACCGTCTCACATATGGGTACAGCGGCAGAGTGGCTCTCCTGTGCCGGATCATGTACCTAGAACATAATACTGTACAGTGGGTAGGGGGCACGCACCACCCGGCACCACAACTGTTCTGTGATCGGACACAGTACAAGCCAATAGGCGGGTGCTGGCCAATGGATGTCCATCAACACCCACTGATCGGCAAGGAGGAACGCTAAGCAGAACTGATTGGGATATGCTGGGATATGTAGTGTCCTGTAGGAGGATAGCTATAGACATGCTGGGATATGTAGTGTCCTGTAGGAGGGTAAAGACATGCTGGGATATGTAGTGTCCTGTAGGAAGATAGATAGACATGCTGGGATATGTAGTGTCCTGTAGGAGGATAAAGACATGCTGGGATATGTAGTGTCCTGTAGGAGGATAAAGACATGCTGGGATATGTAGTGTCCTGTAGGAGGGTAAAGACATGCTGGGATATGTAGTGTCCTGTAGGAAGATAGATAGACATGCTGGGATATGTAGTGTCCTGTAGGAAGATAGATAGACATGCTGGGATATGTAGTGTCCTGTAGGAAGATAGATATGCTGGGATATGTAGTGTCCTGTAGGAAGATAGATAGACATGCTGGGATATGTAGTGTCCTGTAGGAAGATAGATATGCTGGGATATGTAGTGTCCTGTAGAATAGATGACAACATGCTGGGATATGTAGTGTCCTGTAGGAAGATAGATATGCTGGGATATGTAGTGTCCTGTAGGAAGATAGATAGACATGCTGGGATATGTAGTGTCCTGTAGGAGGATAAAGACATGCTGGGATATGTAGTGTCCTGTAGGATAGATGACGACATGCTGGGATACAGTATCTCACATATGTGAGTACACCCCTCACACCTAGGTGTCAGCTCGATTCTTAGAGCTGGCTTTGTCCTATTCAAATGTTAATATAAGAATATACAGTATCTCACAAAAGTAAGTACACCCCTCACATTTGTGTAAATATTTTATTCTATCTTTTCATGTGACAACACTGAAGAGCTGACACTTTGCTACAATGTAAAG
>BLSH010276815.1:806480-825909 GCA_018402905.1 Glandirana rugosa | reverse complement strand
ACTCTTGCTCTACGCCTCGCTCTATCCCACTCTCCCCCTTTTTCTTCCCTCTCTGCTGCTCATACATACTTGCTCATACTTACATGCTCTGCTTTTTTTCCCCCCTCTGTTTCTGACACTACAGAGGCTATTGATTTCACTCACAGCTTAGGGATTCTTCTTTGTGTTAGTCTGGATCAGAACAATGCAAACTGTGGCCCCAGGGCCACATTCAGTCCTTTGGCAATCCCTATCCAGCCTTCCATGCCTCCACTGTTAGCATGCCTCTCTGAGCCTTGGTTTCCTTACTGAGGAAGCTAACCGGCTCAGAGAGGCAATACTGACATATGTGGAGAGCTGGAACAAGAGAGCCTGAGGAGCTAATTGGTACAGCGGGAGGCCCGGGTTCTGGCAGCAAAGCATTGCCTAGGAAAGACCCTTTTGCTCTGCCACAACTCTGCTCAGCCAAGTTCTTCCTGTGTTCTCTCCTGCACTCTGCAAACCCCAGGAGACGTGCACCTGTTCTTCACTTCAGGTCATGATCTGCAGAAATCCCTGCTGTACTGATCGCAAGCTCTCTCCTTCCAGTCACAGTGATTTTCAGAAGGCATTTGACAGGGGGGAAGGAGGTGTTATGTCACCTCCTCACTGCCTTATTTGACCCATGCGTTCCCACAGGTTAAATAACTCCCATGCTCCGCACTCCCGTGTAATGCACATGGTTGCGGCATGGCCCCCATGAACTCAGTTGGCTAGTTTGACAAGCAGTGCCACTTATCCATCTCTGCACCCTGAGTTAACGGTTTACAGCCCTGTCAAGTTTTTATATTACAGTTCAGGTGAGCAGCCAAACCGCAGCTCAGCTATTTTTACCACCCTCCGATCAACCGTCTGAAAGAAACCTTTTTCATGAGCAGTTGTACATATTATTCCTAACGCTAGGTGTTTGTTTTCTATAAAACACTTCAAAGCTTTAAACCATGGGCGGGCTAGCTTTCAGGCCACTGGTGTTTAGACAAAAAGTTCCTGCAAGGCACAGAATATGCAAAAGGGTCGTCCTGAGTGTTGCACACATTAATGCCCCATACACACGATCCGAAAATCGGACGACAGATCGTCCGTTTTTTTTTTTTTTGCATGCTAATCTCAGATCGAATCGGAAGTGTGTACTAAAGTCACAAATATTTTCGTACGACAGAATAAAAAATCGGAAGTGATGTCATGTGTTGTGTATTTGTATTGTATTGTCAGACGACAACTGTACTGATTAAAACGAAAATCGTATGATCGGGCACCATGCGATCAAAATTTTCATGCTTGTCCAATCGAATATTATCTGATGAACTGTCATGATCGGCTCTCGTAAGCTGTGTACTAACGATCCGATTATCGTACGATCGCATCGTATGCTGTATTTTTCGCCCGATTTTCGGATCGTGTGTACGGGCCATAAGTCAATTCAGCAAGGAACGATCACTTTACATTGCATCTACAGCAGGGTTTCTCAACCAGGGTTCTTCTAGAGGTTGCTTGGGGTTCCTTAAGCAATGAGCAAATTCTGCCTCTCAGATAAGTTCCCACTGACACCATTCATCTTTTTAGCCATCAGTAAGGGGGTAACTCTTCCCAATAGTCACAAATTTAAGGAACATTCTTCCTACCACCCATCACTCTGTTTCATGAGTTTAAGATATGCAGTATTCATTTTTATTACCCTAATACCAGAAAGTTATTTCAAGGGTTGCTTTGTGTTGAAAAGGTTGAGAAAGGCTGATCTATAGTATATAGCTTTGCAGATATTGTCACTCTTTAGCATGGATCTGCAATGTCTGAATAACCGGACTTCTTGTTGTGAAGACTGGGATAAGCTAGAAGCTACCATGCTACTGTGAACAATTTCTACCAGATAATGAATATATTCTACGACAGTGGTACTATCTTTGGTACTTCCCAGTTCCAAGACCCCATCTATTCCCCTTCTAGCTCTATGACTTAATCAGAGAAAGCATGCTATGGATCCCAATAGTGACATCCTTCTTGGCAGGACCCACGTCTCTATTCTACAGCCAGGACACACAATGTTTCCAGTTATTTAGAAGATGAAAAATTCATAACGCCGTGTCCTCGCTACACACACGTGTGATGCTTATGTGACAGGACTAAATAGCTGATCTGTTTGTGTGTTGAGAATCTTACATAAGTGGTTTTGAAATTCCTAAAGGCAGCACGTGAACAAATTATGGGGCTGTGTCATTGTTGTCATGCGACTGGAGGGAATTCTTGTGTTTGCACTCAGCATCCCTCAACACAACCTCATCTCTAGCAGCTGGTAGCATGGATCTAGACAATGACCTCATCCTCCACTCACAAAAGGACATTCATGCCCTGGGGAGAAATAAAGGATGGAATTGTTTCAGTATCTTCATGATGAGCTGAGGCTTATGGTTCGCATAGAATGACACACACAGCTCCCTCCTTTGTGTGTGACTCCATTCACTGTACCAGACTGTAAAGTCTAAATCCCTATATCCATTATATCACGTCTGTGATTGCCAAATCTGCATCTCTCAGTATTAAATTATATGTATACTCTAACAATGATCTTCTCCTATTTTCTTCCCTTAGGTCTGTTAAATATGCCATTGAAAGCGTTCTGAAACATATACAAATTCATAGCTCCACTCAAGACTCGCACCTCTTATATATGGACAGTCCAAGTGCTAGCTATTATATTCTGTCTCCACTCTCCATGTATCTGCCGCCCTCCACTGTTAGCTCCTCTTAGCGTATTTAACAATAGCCAATAAATTGACTGCATACAACAATGTCTCCACCTAAGCACCAACCTTTCTTGACGTGTTTCGCCACTTCTGGCTTAGGTACAAGCATAGGGAGACTTTCTCCATCCTTGGGAACAAGCTACAAGTGGTGAAAAGTGTCAAGGAAGGTTGGTGCTTGGGCAGAGACATTGTTGTATGCAGTCAGTTTATTGACCTTTAATAAATACAGTAAGAGGAGCTCACAGTGGAGTATGGCTGACACATTCTTTCATATTATAGAAAGCGGTCTGTTATATCTGTGGTGATGTAAAAAAAATACTTGTTTATCCAGCTAGAAATCTTGAGAGCTGGTAGTTTACTGTGCTCTCCATCTCCACTGCACACTTATAGTTTTGCATTATTGCCAGCACTTTAGTGGACTACCAACCCCCCCCCCCTTTGTATTATGGAGACAGTGAAATTGATTTACTAAAACCAGAGGGTGCAAAACCTGGCACAGCTCTGCATAGGAACAATCGGCTTCCAGTTGTTTGTCAAAACTTAATTGAACAAGCTGAAGTTAGAAGCCGATTGGCTACCATGCAGAGCTGCACCAAATTTTGTATTCTCCAGTTCTAGTAAATCAACCCCAATGTTCTGTAGTCTTTTCCTAGGGCAACAACACTGCTCCCCCTTAGATACAGTATAGTGAATAAGTGCACTGTCACTCTACGACAAAAGGTGTGTTACTGGCTGGATCACCAGGTGAGAAAAAGGAAAAATGCCTGACGAAAGAAAACAAATGCAGTCACCACATTGAAGGAACAGTAAGCTGCAAAACTGTATATACATTTTTATTCTTGGACTTAGATATGCAAGTAAGTACAATTGATGAGTGCCAGCATTAGTATGAACAGGAATATCTTCTTTTTTTTTTTTCTAGAACGTTGCATAGTTTGTCATTAAGAATGGATATTTGGAGCACAACATTTTTCTTATTACTTTTGGCAAATAATGAAAGTCTATAAGGTGTGTGTGTGTAATATCCCAGCTGATTTTATTAATATAAATCACTTTATCTTTAATGAATAATGCTTATTGCAGGTTTTTGGTTAAAAAATAATTAATTCCACATTGTCACCAGTAGGGGGCACTTATGTAAAACTCCTGGTTCGATCATCAGCCAGTGCGATGGTTATGTAATTTATTTTCTGTATACACTCACTAAATAAATGACATCTCTGATAGAAGGGAGAGACATCCCAAAAATTTTAACTATGCGAGCATCACATGATCTATAATAAGATGAATAGTACTGGTCTACGTGCGCTATAACACATAGAAATCAGTTTGCATTCCTTTCTTTTTGCCAGCTAATCTAACCTGCTGTTGTATTTGTGGCACAATATACTTTAAATGTATGCTTACGTTATGCTAAATATTTGTGCATTATTACACTGTTTATAATAGTCTGCCATAGGTTATAGTGCTGGCTAATTTAAGGAAAAAAGTATTATACGTATTTTTAGAACCAGGAGCTGTTTATGATACACAATGGTTTAGAAAAGTAAATGTAATTCAATAAGAGGAACCTGGTTTTGACAGGTACCTGCTCCCACTTCCACCCGAATCGCCTTGGCAATCTGAATGGAAGTTCTCCTTCCTCCCCGCAGTCTTCTGGGACAAGTCATAGGTCCCAGAAGACTACGGGACCCTTCACAAAGCACAGCGCAGCTCAAGTAAGTTCATACCTCCCAACTTTTTGAGATGGGAACGAGGGACTCCTATTAGCAAAAGTATGTAGGCATAGGACAATAGAGAATTATATAAAAAAATGATTATTTAAACCCACAAGCACTTTTTTTTTACCATTACTATTCCTTTATATTAGATTTTGAAATTTACAAATCCAGCAATTTAGAAATTGGATGAAAGGTTTAGCTCTGGGAAACACTATTTGAAAGATAAATAGGGCATTTTATCTACAACTATATAGATCAGACTAAAATGAGGGACAAATGAGGAGGAAAGAGGGACAGAGGGACTTTGTTCCAAATCAGGGACAGTTGAAAGCTTTGCAGGTGTAGTGGGCAGCCGGCTGTCAAGCTGAAAGCTGCATAGCTGGCTGCCTACAGTTAGGATGCCGGTGCCAGGAATAACATAATAGTAAATAACCAGCCCGGGTGCAGTTGGCGTGGGATCCCTGATCAGGTGAGCTTCCTTATATGAAATATCAGCAGCTACAGGATTTGTAGCTGATGACTATTAATTTTTGTTTTACCCAGACTGGACAACACTGATCTGTACAGAAAAAAAATAAATGCACATATTTATGCATGAAAAAGTGTGCATTTATTATTTTCTTCCTGCAGGAGCCTGGAAAGCATTGCATTCACAATCAGCAGATCATGGGTGCAATGTGGGCTCCTGCAGACGTCCTCAGGCTTTCAGCCTATACCTCTGTATGGGCTTTCTGTTTGAAAGCCGGAGAACATGTCAGCCTAATAAAACTATAAATCCACCTGCTGCAGTTTATTCATTCACAGTAGTCTTTGAATGAATGATGCAGCTGTACACACATGCATGCTGATTCTAAAAAGTGACAGTGGGTGCAGCGAGAAGAACACCTGCCTACTGTCAAGGGGTAGGGGGGCAATCGAGGAGAGAGGGGGCAGGAGCTGGACTGTGTTAAATGTTCCACCCTGAACAACGGTGCAACATTTATCATGTTCCAAAGGTGAACTTGGCTTTTAATATACTATTTTGGCTAATTTAAATTCCAAAGCACAAAGTAATCAAATTTAGAAAGAATTCAATAAACATTTTGTTTTATTCTGCTTATTCATGGGGTTAATTTAGTTGCAAGGTGCAGTTGCTCCAGAGCTTAGTAAATGAGTCAATGCTTCAATTTTCAAAGAATACCCAGTCAGGTGTAAGGAAAATAATTAAAAAAAAAAAAAAAAAAACAGCATTTTTGCTTGCACTTGATTGGATGATGGAAGTCAACAGAGATTCTGCTAATTTACTAAGCTCTGGAGCACAGTCTATTTGCCTTAAGTAAATCAACCTCACAATCTTGAAGTTTCCTTTAGGTCCATGTAAGAAAGTACATATGTTTTTCCATGTGGGAACTGTAGAATAAATATAATGCTGTGTCTATAGAAACGTTTCATAGTTAATCACAGACCACTAGAGACTGACTACCATGGCGGGGAGCAATACTGGCACACATCCTGGAGGGTACAAAAGTCCATGTAAATCAGTGTTTCTCAAATGTTTTTGTCTTGCGGCGCACCAAAAAGATCTAAAAATTTTCATGACACACCTTAAAAGATGTAACAATTCTTGAACAAACTTAGACTATTATTGTAATTTGAGCAAATACAGAGGAGAAAAAGGCACTGCGCCAATGGATGCGTGGCAGTTAATTGTGGCTAAGTCTATTTTTGTAACTAGTTTTTAAAAGTTCATAAGGGGGATAAAAAATAGAGAATCCACCTGGGCTGCTGGTCCAAGTGTACAGGCACATCATAAATAGCAATCGCTTCCGTGGTTCTGGGGAAGTTGGTACAGGGCTCGCACTCTCGGAGAGCTTGAGAAAGGAGCATTGCGGCCTCTCTATGGACTTCAGTGCATGCTCTGAAACGCGTTGCATCATTTCCTCCCAGTGATCCACTTCCAGTGGGCGCTGCGTGTCAGGCTGCACTCCAACACTTGCAGACTGCCATCAAGTCCTCCCACCCTGGCCCCATGGGTCTGACTGCTGTTAGTCTTTGCTGAAGGCTCCCTGAAATATTTTTCAAATCTCTCATGGCACATTAGTAGAACCCTATTTGCCAACATAGAGTACCTGTTTCATTGCCTGGCTGTGCAGAATCTCATTTGCCACAAAGGTGGAGTTACCCTTTAAGCCCTTCCTATACCTACCAAATATTTTATTTCATTGCATTTTGGTTCCTGCTGGAGAAATTCTGCTCCCGTCCTATCCTGGTTACCAGGAAGTAGGGCAAAATTTCCAAATAAAGACATGATAGAGGTTTTGACACTTTCTTGTTCTTTCCAAACTAAAGGGAAAAAATGTTTGTGCAACAATAATATAATTCTTGCTATGAATAGAATCTCTGCTTTCCTGGATGCTAGCAGTTAGTCAGAGCTCCAGGAAGATAACGTCAGTTGGGTTGAAGAAGATCCTATAATATCTCAGAAATAGTTACTTAGAAAACCAGTTTCTGAATACTAGTATTTGAAAGGAAAAAAAGATGTTGCATTGTTAAAGATTGAGGAGGAAATCTTATACTATGACTACAGGCACTGGTTGTGCTGCATATCACAGACCATCAGCTGCCAGGTGACAGTTTCGTACTGAGTTTACTATTATGCCCCACCCAGGCAGTATCGCCCAGCCAGCCAGTACAAGCCAGTCTTACAATCAAACAGGTTGAGTCACACGTCACAAGAATTTAAATAGAAAGCGAGGGATTTTGTTGTGCAATGGGTTCTGGGAATGACAAGATCCAGCTTCTTATACAATAGAGAGACAATCAGCACTATGCAAATAATCCTTCTGCGATTTCAATCAATATTGCAAATTCTGGTCAATAGTAATGAGTTTGTAATATATATATATATATATATATATATATATATATATATATATATAAATGTGTGTATATCAGATCCACAGCTGACATTTTGTGGATGGGAAATTATCTTCGTCATAACTTTAAGGGTAACTCCACTTTCCTGGAAAAACTCATATAGCAAATAAAACAATTATAGCATATACAATTGCTACACAAGCCATGTTCTAATGAAAAGTATGAAAATTCTGTATATACACAGCACATCGAACCTTGAAGCAGATGGTTTACAGCAGCAGACGACCACATTGGGTGCCACTCCTGCCAGCTAAGAACAGGAAACTGAGGCTACAATTCCCACAGGCTCACCAAAATTGGACAATAGAAGATTGGAAAAATGTTGTCTGGTCTGATGAGTCTCGATTCCAGCTGCACTTTGAGATGATAGGGTCAGAATTTGGCGTAAACAACATGAAAGCATGGATCCATCCTGCCTTGTATCAGCAGTTCAGGCTGGTGGTGGTGGTGTAATGGTGTGGGGGATATTTTCTTGGCACACTTTGGGCCCCTTAGTACCAATTGAGCATTGTTTAAACGCCACGGCCTACCTGAGTATTGTTGCTGACCATGTACATCTCTTTATAACATCATATAGTGTACCCATCTTCTGATTGGTCCTTCTAGCAGGATGCACCATGTCACAAAGCTCAAATCATCTCACCACTGGTTTCTTGATAATGATAATGAAGTCACTGTACTCTAATGGCCTCCACAGTCACCAGATCTCAATCCAATAGTGCACCTTTGGGATGTGGTGGAACGGGTGATGCCCATTATGGATGTGCAGCTGACAAATCTGCAGCAACTGTGTGATGCTATAATGTCCATATGGACCAATATCTTTGAGGAATGTTTCCAACACCTTGTTGAATCGATGCCACGAAAAGTTAAGGCAGTTTTGAAGGCAAAAGGGAGTCCAACCAGGTACTAGCAAGGTGTACCTAATAAAGTGGCCAGTGAATGTATATACACGGTATATTCCGAACTAAAAATGATTCTTCGTTTGCTCTCAGCCTTTTCCTCCAAATATCCTAAATCCTCTATTTTTTGCTGCTAGGATCCAACTTTCTGTTAGAAGGTGGCTACATTCATTCTACATGGTCCCACTGTATATAGGAGCTTAGCCACCCTCTCTTGCTCTCTCTTGAGATGGACAATGAACTATTACATTTGTATTGTGCATAGAGCAGTGCATATGACCACAACTCCCATGCACTGCTCTGAGAACATTACAGAAAAAAGGCAGAAAAACAGTTAAAAAAAAGGATTTCATGAAAAATAGATTACAGAGCCAATAAGTAGTGAATGAGTATGGATTATTTATGGAGAATAGGGATATTGGTATACAGAATGCCCCCAGAAACTTAATTTCCTGCTTCTGTGATTGGCTCACTGATTTTGTAAAAAATCCACAGTAATGTACAAATCATATTTTAGCCACCCCCTGTAATAGAAATTTCAGTTTTGGTAAGATGTTCAAGGGTTAAATACTTAAAAAGAGATGCAAAACCTGCAGCTTTTCTCATTAGAACACAGAGTGCACCAGCTGATTATAACGAACCAATCCCTCTTATTCATAATAAGAGCCGTTTTCAACCAGGGTTCCTTGAGGTTTTTTCAGGGTTGCCTTGGCAAAATGCTTAAAAATTGCCCCAAAAATGTATACAAGCTGGTGGGCGGATGAAGCCTGCCTTTTAGTTACACAAAGCTACAGGTTTTCATGGTGCACGATTACAACCTTCTAGCTGCCAACCTCCTACGTCCAATGACATCATCAGTTGATAAGGAGGATGTCAATTGCTTGCATATCATATTTGTTTGACCCTCCCTTGCCTCTTCCCATCAGCACTGGGGTCTCATTAGCTAAGTGATGGAGAAAAACTGAGGGAGAAGAGAAACATTGGAATACTAGTCAGTACCAGTTTGCAAAAGTGTATTTGTTTTAGAAGAATAAATTACCTCTAACGTTGGGTGTCCTACTTGTGTGGATGTTGCTGCATTATGTAAACCTATTAGAATAGTTTTTACATTTTAGAATGGGGTGCCTCAAAACTGTCCATAATTTTGGAGGGTGCCTCGAGATTGTCCATAATTTTAAAGGGTACGTACTACCTTGACTGAAAAAAGGTTGAGAAACACTGTAATAGGACATGATGAAACAAATTCAGTTAAGACTTCACCGCAAAAAAAGTAGGAATCTGCAACAATGTTTGTTAAACTCCTTGAAATGTACATTGATCACCTAGAGATTATTGTTTTTTTTTTCCTTGAAGGGGTTGTAAAGTCTCATGGTTTTTCCCCTTAATGCATTCTGTGGATTTGGGTGAAATACCTTCTGTGCTGCAGCCCCCCAGAGCCCCCCTTTTACTTACCTGAACCCGATTGTTGCAGCAATGTGCATGAGCCCAGCAACTCCAGCCGCTGTCTCGGGTCTTCATTGGATAGATTGATAGCAGCAGGAGCCATTGGCCCCCGCTGCTGTCAATTAAATGCAGTGACACGGGAGCCGGGGTCAGGGCCGAGTCCTGCCATCTGTGTCAATGGACGCAGCAGCGGGGCTTGTGAGCGTGCCCACATGGGTGCCCCCAGGGAAAGCGGCTCTCCGTGGGGACAACTGATGGAAAGGAGGAGCCAGGGCAACCCAGAAGAGGAGGATCAGGGCTGCTCTGTGTAAAACCCTTGCACAGAGGAGGTAAGTATAACATATTTGTTATTTTTTTTAAAAATGAACCTTTACAATCACTTTAACAAAAGTAAAATTACTCTTTAAAGTGATCTGAACTTTAAGGGCCCATCCACATTTATTAGGTTGCGCTGAGCAGCCTTGCCCAATGATATCCCAAAAAGTTTTGTTTCTTATCATGGCAGTTTATTCCTGCTCAGATGAAATTCGTGTTGGGTGGAAAATCGGCCAGTGACTGCATTCTATACGATGTGCTATGGTTGCTTGGATGCAATAGCAAGCAGTTCAAAGGTTTAGTGTGGATGGAGGAATCTATTGCTTTTCTTTTCTTCAGCCCACGGACCGAGCAAGAGAAATCCAGCTGTGTATGGCCAGCTTTAGTATATTAATTACACTTGACAGCAAGATAATGCTTCCTGCTAATTCACAAGCACACTCTTATGTATGTTGTCTCTATTTATTTTGCTCACGCTACTTTCAATTAAGCTTTTGATATTGGCTTAGCTTAAATTCTAGTAACTGGATCTGATATTGCAAACACCCAGTTTGATGGACAGATAAAAGCTTCATCTATAAAGAAGCATCCATCTAACTGTTCAGACATTCCTAGAGAGCAGAGCAAGTCTGATTTTTACAGGGATCCCAGCTGTATTTAGACTCTCTGCCACACCTCAGATAAAACTCCAAACACACCCAAAAAATAAAACAGTTTGTACATTTACTGAGCAGAACATGAACCATAAAGGAACAGTACTAGAAATAAGAACTGCCATTGCATAGTGTTCATTGCAAGTTAAATTAGATCTTACACCAATCCCTTCTTTTTAAATCTCAAGCTTAATTAAAATATGAAGGTTCAGACACTTCCTTTCATGGGGTGCCAACTGTATACCTGACTGAGACTACAAATGCTATAGTGCACAGGTATGGTCCATCCTTCTCGCCATTAGGAAGCCAGTCTAGAACAATGATGTGCAGCCAAGCAAAGTAAAGTGGCTGAAAGAGGTTGGACTACAGCAGCATTCTGATTTAAAATTGATCAAGAAATGGCAGTTCATTAGAAACTAAATGTCATCCAGTTAGGGATGAGATCCATGTTGCAGGCCCTTCAACTTCAGGGGGCCTGCACATATCAGCATGCCATGCCAATTGAGATTGAACCCAATGTGTTCTGATACCGCGTTGTATATTAATAGACCTTCTCTGATTAGAGCTTACTAAGCATGCTGGGATTTGTAGTTGTCATCACCTTCAGGTTATGTAGATGTTCATCCTTAACTCCTCTTATGAACTGGACTTGTAGATCCTCACAGTTTTGATGGCCTCAAGACTGATGTTCTTCCTGTGTTGCCAGCTGCCACAACTCGTAGTTCTTCAACAAACTGAGGGCTACAAATTCTCTAATGGATCAGAGAACATCGTTCTCTAGGTGATGATATTTTCTTTTAGGTCCAAAAGAGTTTAGAATTCACATTTCAGCAAGAAGGTTCCAAGTCATGACTTTGATCACTGTCTATTAGGAAATATATTTTTTGTATTCTCTGACAATACACATAGTACTTTAGTACTAAGGTGAAATTAAAACGTTCGATACATATCCTAAAAAAGCTTGATCCAATCAAAATCACTATTATAAGCTATTTATTCATATAAGATAATATATGAAACTACCCTTTGACAGGCACAAATTTAAAATTATAGGGATCCTTAACATTCCATTTAACTTTCATTTACCAAAACATACCAACATTCCAAGCATAATTTGCAACTGCAGCAGTCAACCACAACCAAAACCAAAAGCTGTCGGTTATTGCTATTAATACACTGAAACTTTAAAAAAGCAAGTTAATATATTAGTATGCATTGAAGATCATCATTCATTACCATTTACATTACTGATCTAAACAAATCAGAAAAAGTGACCTAAATGTGCCCACTAAAGACGTCCTTTGCATTAAACAAAATCAAATTAAATTCCGAAAGTTCTAAAATAAAACCCAACCATGAAATCAATGGGCTAACATTCTACATCAGAATAATAGCACATACAGAAGAATACAATAGCTGCCTATTTATTTAAATTACAAAATGTTTAACAGAGAGATTTGCTTTTTTTTACATTATCCGCACCTATAATGTCATTTAGCATTGCTCACCTACCAGAAGTTTTCCTGAGTTGTGAAGGTAAAACTCCGGGATGTCTTTGCTGGGATGTTGTGAACGCAGTTCAAGATACTGCACTGTTATTGTTCCCTTAGCACTCCCTCCCAGTCATTGGAGGAGTCAGTGCTGTGCAGGTTGTAGTATACAAACTGGTTACTCCTTTACTATCAGGTGCTTATATAGCTTCTTTGTAAAAGGTGAGTCAGCAAGCGTGTTCCTCCCCTATCTAGTAAAGCAGACCAAATCTCAGGTGCTTCCAAGGATTAATATCTGCTTACTGTATTAGAACAGCTATTGGATTTGGATATGTTAATATGCTCCCATGAATTTCATTAGGAATAATCTAGTGTATCAAGGTTTTAATTGACAAGTGTCTTTTGTAGCTTAGCAATGATTGCCAGCACTGCTGGAAGAATAAGCTGCTGTCCCTGATGCCAGATATATGAAGATAGAATGGCCGCACACTCCACTCAAAACACCAGTTCTTTATTGAAGTATCAAAAGTTCAAAATAATAGACGCCACAGCGCAAGAGCACACACACCTGTGTGTGCTTTTGCGCCGTGATGTCTTTTATTTTGAACTTTTGATACTTCAATAAGGAATTGGCATTTGCAGTGGAGTGTGCGGCCATTCTATCTTCATATATCTGGGATCTTGGAGGTGAGCTGGGTGATCACCTCTATTTGGGGACTGAATAAGGGTGCTCTCTACGTGAAGTGGCGTTGTCCTTGTGTAGTCCCTATACAGTGTAGTCTGAGAAGGATGCTCGTTTGCGTTCTTCTATACAGAGAACATCTTCTCCTGGCATCCAATCAGAATGATCCAAGGAAAGTGAAATGTACGAGTGTGCCACAATTGTGCCAATCAATAAAGGGTCCGATAAAAATGTGTATATATTTATATACATATATATGTATGTGTGTGTGTGTGTGTGTGTGTGTGCACTCTTTTGCATTTTGCTGTGCTTATATATACAAATTTATTTCACACCTGGTAATGTTCTTACGCTGCCCATTAATGTAATATAATGAATGGAATAGACTTTGTACCGGGCTACTTTGCACCTGACTTTATCAATTGATATTGTTTTATGTTATTCTATTTCTTAGCCCTGATGAAGGGAGAATTATGAGCCCCTGAAACGCGTTGGCTGTGCTGCTAGGAGGATAAGCTGTCATTCCTATATAGTCTTTAAGTTTAGGAGAATTCTTCAAGTCTGAGAAGGATGCTCTTTGGCATCCTCTCACACAAAGAACGTCTTCTCCAGAATGATTGGATCGTTTGTAGACTTGTAGCGCTCACATCCTTCAAAACTTTCTTATATCATTCCAAGGGACCTCTAGGGCTACATTGTTTATTGAGCTGCCTCTCAAGACTAGTAATTGCACCAAATCACACTTATTTGTGGGTCCAGTGCTCCATCAACACCTATTTTATCTAATCAGTCACTTTTCAATTAATTTTCAGTCACTTTTCCTTTTCAGTTCAGCCTAGTTTCTAGCCACTTTTTTTCTAGCTAATTTTGGTTTTAGCTTTTTTTTTGTCCCAATTTTTTTCTAGCGTTTATAATTCGTTGCTTGAAAAAACTGTACCTATTTTGGTGGCATGCAATTCTACACATATCTTATAATTCATTGGAATATGAGATCTGTTGTTATTTGCAAGCTGCTTTTTTTTATCACATCATTTTTGAAATGGAATAACTTTTTTTTTTCCTCCAACAGGTCTCAAAGCTTACAGTTTATGTGCAGTTACATAGGTGTGACCTCTGTTCTGGCATGCCAATGTAAATGTAATGTTAAGTGAAAGTGTGGGCTAGGGATCAGAGGTTAAAATTTCAATACACTCAAAAGTAATATTTTAGTTATTGGTGGAGCCTGGTGGACCAATTAAGAGCCTAGCTTTTTGGATACTGAATACAAAGATCTCCCTGCTGTAATTCCTGACACCATATTCCTGTCCACCTGAGAGTTTTGGGTATTCCTGCCCACCTTTGTGCATTCCATTTCCTCTCATTGCATCCTTCATAATCTAGAATAAAAAATAAAAACCCAACAGGAAGAGTGTGAATCACTTAGAATGGGCACAGAAGGTTAGTCAATGAGAGAGCTAAGAAATGTTAAAGTGATTTTAGGGATAAAAGAGTACTTTTATCCTGTAAATGCCTTCTCCTCCTAAGCGGTAAAGTTACTCCCACTTTCCCAGATATCTTGCTTGTGTGGTCTGCTGGATGCCAAAGAACATCAAGAAGTCCCCTGGCAAGGCTCTTCTTCTGTGCTTGCACTGGTGAATCTCTCTCTATCCCCCTGGAAAGGCATTACATCAGTGGGATGTATTATAGACAAGCTTGTCCATAGAAATAAATAGAAATATCAGATGATGCTCTATAATGGGGAACATTTTATGGATAATTGTACTATACAGTTTCCCTTTGGGATTAATAAGGTATTAATCTGAATTCAATTCTCCAGCATCTATCAAATATGGAAATATCAGTTTTGAGAGCACTGGATTTTTTTTCCAGGCTCACCTATCCCCTGGAGGCCCCTGTGTACATTTATGCTTTTTTTACTCTCTATACCTCTTTGGTCTAGTCATTTGATGTGCAGGGTCCTTTTCGGTTCCTTGTTTGTGAATGCATATTGCAAATGTGATGTTATGTCAGGGGGTGGGTCCTTGAATCCCTGCACTCACAGGATCTCCTAATACGTTCAGGCTCAATGACACACAACAGCGTGCTGCTTCCATCATTCTAGAAGAAGTTTTTAATAAATTAGTGTGGAGCTTGTACAAAAGGGCATTGTCATTTAAGTGTTCCTTGGACAGCAGGATATCTAAATACAGGCGGTCCCCGGGTTACAAACAAGATAGGGTCTGTAGGTTTGTTCTTAAGTCTGATTTGTTTGTAAGTTGGAACAGGTACATTTTTTAAGTGTAGCTTCAGCCAAAAAAAATATTTTTAAGATTTTTGGATAGCATAGGGAATGGTTAACACCCCTGTAATGTTTGATTTGCTGTCTATGTTTCTGTTCAGAAAATTTCACCTCACTTCCGGTCCCAATGATAATTGGATTTTGAAAATTTGGGATTGTTGTGGAAACAAGGATTGGTGATAAAGCTTTTTTTCCCATAATAACTCTTAGAGGAGTGAATTTCCCTTCCTAGGGGGAGATTTCCTCTCACTTCCTGTTGTCTCCCTCCATTTGTAAGTAGTAGTCGTTTGTAAGTCAGATGTTTGTAACTAGGGGACCGCCTGTACAGTAGGTGTCTTGGCCAGCAGTGTCTAGAAACGATAATGTTGTCTTTCTGCTGATGCTCCTCTTATGTCTTTGGGGTTCTATGTGACTCACATGCCGAGAACAAGCGAGCAGCAGATATTAAATGGTGTCCACAGATACGATGGTCATCACCAAATTCTTACCTTTCTTTATGTAGGGTTACTATGCATGCCGTGTGTACACTCTCACCTATACCAAAATCAAAAACATATCTCTGTAATTGTTTTAGCAGGTTCTGGTTATTTCAGTGTTACATACTATCAGGCATAAAGCTTTGCATTATGATAAGCTGAACACAAGCTATAACATTCTCTAGGAAATGCTTAGAGAAATGTGTTATTAATCACTTTTATTGTGTCATAACTCTCCATGGTGGATAACGTGCTGTACACACACTAAGAGATCTGTTCACCTGCCATACGTGTCATGCTTTTGATAACATCTGAACAACAGTTATTATAAGATTATCAATTTGAATAGCACAAACGTTTATTTTAAGCTACTCTCTGTGTTGTTCTGAAACATTGTTACTTCACTTGTGTGCATTTATTTACTTGTATTTACTGTACATGTAAATTGCTGAATATTAGGTCATCTCCGAGTTGCCATGAGTATATCTCTGAAATTCATTTAATTCTTAAAGGTTACATAAGCTACATGAATACACTGCTAGAGATTATATTAATATATTACATAGACTATTAGGCTTATATTGTAAGACAGGGATGATGTGCAAAGGGCAGTGGCCATATCCGCTAACCAGGCATCACTTTGGGGCAGTTATACTTGCAGCAAAAGATGAAATCTGATTGGTTGCTATGGCTTAGGCTTGCCACTGTCATTAGATAAAAGTTTATGTTCATGCAATGGAAAGAGATGGAGGTCTTAGGTGCCCCGCAGACACTTGTTGTAACAGTCTATACAGGGAAAGCAACAGCGATTGAACAGAGATTTCTACCTTTCCTTAGATGAGTCCCAGCCGACAATGTCTGCAGAGCCCTTATAGACATTAGATGGTTGGCTGAAACATCTAATGTCCATTCACTTTATTTACTTTGCTTTGCACAGTGTTTTTTTAGCTTTTATATACAAAAAAAAAACCTATCATTCTTAAAAAAAACTGAAAAAATATACAAAAACATTAAAGGACAGCACACTTGCTTAGTGGTTAGCACTTCTGTCTTGCAGCATTAAAGTCCTCAGTTTGTATCCCAACCAGGACACCTGTTGGGAGTTGTGAGGTTCTCCCTGTGCTTATGTATCTTCCTCCCACTTTCTTTCCTCCCACACTCTAAAGACATGTTGATAGGTTAATTGGCTCCTGTCTAAAAAAAAAAAAAAAAAATTGGTCTTAGTATGTGCATGTATGCATGTGAGGTAGGGACCTAAAGCTAGCCATGGATGGCCAGCTCAGCAGGGGGGGGGGGGGTGACTAAATTTTGATCCAACTATGGCCATTCCCGCAAGAGAACAGTTGATCCAATGATTGGATTCTGGGATTATGGGAATGTTGGAAATTTTTCATTCAATCAGTACTGCAGGGGATTGATCAGGAGGGGTCCTACTGTCAGAATACAATAGAGCATGCGGAGGATCCCTTCATCCATCTTGAATGTGTGGAAATCCATTTGTTTCCATCCATGGTCAGTGAATGTGCAATATGTAAAAATATGTAAAGCACTGTGTAAATTGCCAGTGCTTTATAAATACCTGTAATTAATAAATAATATGTGAAACTAAAGTCTGCTGGGTGGGTTCTTTCACAGCACATGTGCACCTTCCTCCAACAATAACAGGTCCAGGCTCTTGTTGTCTCACCTTCTCCCATCATCTTCCCACCACAGCTTCCAGATGCTTCCTCCTGTTTGGTCATTGGGTGGCCACTGATGATGCCACCCAATGACTGCCATCCGGCTCCATGCTCTGCATCTTACAGAGCAGGGAACATCCAAGTGTACCAAGAAAATAAAAACTTGGAGTGATTTCCAAAAAAAAAGTTGGTGTTGCATATCTCTTCTGCCAAAAAAAAACAATTTTTCCTAGCAGTTTTTATTGCATGACTTTAGTTGTGCTTTCACACTGTTTGATACAGCATTTATTACCATTTAATATTTAAACTAAGCAAATATCATTTGCAGGAAGTGGGCACTTCATGGGAGGTATTATAATATGTATTTAGTCTTAGTAATGGTTGCTTTGTGAAAACATACTAACCTCAGAAAACCGGAATGAGCCAGATATTTTGCACCCTCAGCGTTGACTTCCCATATAATTTTATGAGTCATGTGATGAGGAAACCACTTTAATATCTAAAGAGTCTTTATGCAATCAATATTGCCTGAACTATTACAGCCATACAAATCATTAACCTGCCACTAGGTAACCCACATGAGGAATTACTCATATACGGAAATCACTTAAATCTGGTCTGCAACAAGCTATACAAAGGAAAAAAAAATACAATAATCTATTGTGGGATCTGACAATGGAAATGGGAGGTGGGTAATAAATAAAATAGTTGCTTTTCCCTTAATGAAAAAATACAGGTTAAATTTAAATAGGAACATAATAGCACTTTGGTATAAAAAGCTAAATTTGTCAATTCCAGCACATAGAAGGTCTCATCTATCTTAGACTCATTGGGATATTCGTTATTAAAGGCTGCTGAAAGCAGAAGAAGAGCATAGGGATGACCTCTTCACATGGTGATGCTCTTTCATTGTCCAATCAGCAGGCTGGAAGCAGAAAGGTGACCAAGCTGTAATATGTATCAGAGAAGAGTGGCCCCAATGATAACGCTATCCGGCATGAATTATGAATCAGAATCACAAATATTTTAGCAGGCAAAACAGTTTGCATTTAATTATTTTGTTGTTTGGCTGAAATCAATTACTCATATCATACACTGTGCAGAATCTCGTGGCTTTGATTTCATATTAGGGAAGTAAGACCAAACAGGTTATGGTGAGGAGGGCTAAAAGAAACCTACACAAAACCATCATGACGCACATTACAGCCTTCTTAAAACATAAGGTATCTACATATCTCACTTCAATCACAAATCACATTATTTTTCTTTTATGCCTGTGGACTAATTGTATATCCACATCCATAGGTTTACAGCAAGAAAAAGCTAAATCTTATAGAGTCATTTATTCCAAACCTCACACAACTGTTTCAGCCTCATCGGTGCAATGTGTAGAAACAATTGCTTTTATTGAATAGGGTTTGGGGAACAAAGGAGATAGGGTGGGCTTAAAGGAACCAAAAAAACTCTGCCAAGCCAATGTGAAGAACAGCAGAGCCCATAAACATCTGCAAGGAATAACATATCTAAACATTGGGGTCATATCCAACCCGGTTTACCAGGGCTAACTGAACTGAATACCGTATATACTCGCGTATAAGACGAGTTTTTTGACACGGATTTTGTGTCAAAAAACCGAGATTCGTCTTATGCGCGAGTCAACAGCTGGTACGAGCGCGGGGAAACATTCCGAGGGCACCCGCGGCGGCTGAGATGCATTCCAGGGATGCCGGGGATGCCGTCACGTCCGCTGTCGGCCTGCTGGAGGGCGGAACTTCAGCTCAGTCACACTTGCGACGTGACTGGGCTGAAGGTAAGGGCAGAGGAGGGGCCGTAGGGACCTTACGTAGAGTCGGCGGCGCCCACGGGAGCCTTACAAAGGGGCGCGAGCATGGTCGACAACTGAGCGCGTATTCTGCTTAGAGCCAAAAAACTGTGTTTTAGGCACAGTTTTTTGAGCAGAATATGCGCTCATATATGCCATAAGTCAAGTCAATCGGGACCATTTGGCCCAACCTATACTGGGGTTACAAATCTATACAATAAGGAACGTCTACAAATACCCGAGACGACAAGAAGTGTAACCGAACCGTCTCAAAAAAACCAAGGAAATTCGGG
>BLSH010276815.1:791745-805215 GCA_018402905.1 Glandirana rugosa | reverse complement strand
ATGATGACAACGTTTATGCTGATAGCCTCACAAAAGATGCAGCTAAAGCTCTGTTTGGATATACAGATGATGAAGAGGAATCCAGTTTTGAAGGATTTTAACTTTTGGATTTTACCTTGGTTACTGGTTGAGCTAAGGTTTTCTGTACGGTAATTTACGGTATTTAAAGTTATTGTTGCTACCATATTGTTTTTGTTGACCCTCTTTTACATTTACAGAGCTAGTTTACTGTTTTTATTTGAAATAAATATTGAAAAATATTTAACCTACTGATGCCTCATTGGTAATTTTTTTTTGGTATCTTTCCCACTTAGGCTTATACGTGAGTCAATAAGTTTTCCCATATTTTTTGGGCAAAAGTAGGGGGGTCGGCTTATACACAGGTCGACTTATACACGAGTATATACGGTAATTCTACTAAGATCACAAAGATAGAGACATTTAGAAAGAATATTTTTAGGAAAATAAAAAAGTGAATCTGTGACTCTTCAGATTGGACCATCTCTAGTAGGAGATCAACAAATCGGTTTAAGAGTGCATTCAGCATTACCACTGTGCTCTGATGGAGCCATGTGCTATTTATAAAATGCATGACAATCTAGAACAGCAATTCTAAACCAGGGTTTTGTGGAACCCTAGGACTCCTCTAGAGTTTGCTAAAGGTTCCTTGAACTGTGGCTAATTGACCTCTCATTTGATGAAGTTCTGGAGCCAACACCATTTGGCAGAGCCAGGGGCATGACACCAATTATCTTTTTAGCTGTCTGTAAGGGTGGCATCCTGACCACGATTGTAAGGGGGAAATTTGTGCCACTGACCATTGATGTAAGGAACATTTTTCCCCTTGACCCCCATGAATTAAGTTTAGCATAGTTTCCCCCAAGACCTGAAAATAAAATAGAGGATTTCATTGTGGTAAAAAAGTTGAGAAAGGCTGATCTAGGTGAAAGTGAAAAGCAGAGTTCTATATATTAAGAATGTGTCCACTCTATGAAGCTGCTGATCAGATGTGCCTTGATGTTTATGCCATTACTACAGAATTCCTAAATTTTCACTTGACACATCTGAAGTAAATTCTAAGGTGGGTTGCTTTTCATCTTGGTCCTAGACCATAGAGAAAGGTTTATGTCATAGGGATCTATTTGAAAATAGATCTATTTTAAATACAGTATGATGGAATAGCTCTATTTTCATGCTCAAGACACGAATGATCTATTGACCACTGTATTTGCTTCCCTTGGGCAGTTCAACAACAGTTCATCTGCACTAATTGTCCATTCACGAAAGCATACCTCTGGATATGTATCTATGAATTGTGCTTTTTAGCAGCCCAAGACATCATCATTAATGGGATTACTTTAAAACTATGAACATTTTTTTTTATTGCTGAATTGTTTACTTTTTACTTTTATTCTAGGTCTAGGACAGTGGTGTAATTGTCTAAATTCTGTAAGAGAATAGTGAATAACTATTACAGCTGTTCTCCTTGAAGGCAATTTGAACATATTTTACTGAAGTCCTTGCTTGCATAAGGGTTCAGTGAGAATTGAGAAGGTAACATTAAAGGAGGAAATGCACCTTGGCATACCATGGTAATGGTGCACGTGTACCGTCCGTACATGATGTATACACTTATCAGAAAGTTCTCATTAATAGACAAAGGTAGAAATCCGTCAACAGTGAATTCCTCTAGTGGAATGGGGAAGAAGAGAGTTGAGAACTGGAAAAAGCAAATATTTTTGTTACAAAGGATTAAAAAGCTGAAGGCTATTTTCCACTGAGCAGAAAAAGCGGATTCAAAAATAATTCACATTCTGCAGAGCAATGGAAAAGTATAAAGTGAGTAAAAGTGCACTGGATCCAGGGGCTACATACAGTGATGTGAGCAGTGGCGGCCCGCCCATAGGGGGCACCTGGGCGCCACCCCCCCAAAAAAAGCCCCTTTAAAAAAAAAAGTTTGTTTAAGTTAACATAGTACACTGTGTTTGGGCACCGGACACAGTGCACTATGGGAAGTGTGACATTGTTGCAATCACATGAGGCATCACACTTCAATGGCAGGCTTTAATCCTGCCTTGAGGCGCTTTGCTCTGCACCTCAAGCCGTCTATTGGCTCCTATTACTGTCAATCATTCACCGCTGTCCAATAAACAGCGGTGATTGATCTCGGAGGAGCATCTGCGTCACTTCCAGCCATGGAGACTGGCGAGAGAAGCCGGACTCCAGTCTCCAGGCTTCAGCATGCTCACTTCAAGCGCTGCCTCTGCATATAACAGCCGCTGGCCGCATGCCGATCTCTGCAACGCCTGCCTGCCTATTAGATGGGGGTAAGTGCGGGACTTGTCCCAACTTCGGGGGGTGGGGTGGGCCGCAAACCCCCACCTGGTGACTGTATACACTATCTGGGACCGTATATACCCCTATCTGGTAACTATATACACTATCTGGGACCCTGAATACCCCTATCTGGGGCCCTGTGTGTGCAATACTCTGCATGGAGCTTCCTATGACATGTAATATGTGCAATATTCTGCATGGAGCTTCCTATGGCATTTACTATGTGTAATATTCTGCGTGGAGCTTCCTATGACATGTCCTATGTGCAATACTCTGCATGGAGCTTCCTATGATATGTACTATGTGCAATATTCTGCATGGAGCTCCCTATGATATGTACTATGTACAATATTCTGCATGGATCTTCCTATGACATGTAATATGTGCAATATTCTGCATGGAGCTTCCTATGACATGTCCTATATACAATACTCTGCATGGAGCTTCCTATGACATGTAATATGTGCAGCATTCTGCATGGAGCTTCCTAAGACATGTCCTATGTGCAATATTCTGCATGGAGCTTCCTATGACATGTACTATGTGCAATACTCTGCATGGAGCTTCCTATGACATGTCCTATGTGCAATACTCTGCATGGAGCGTCCTATGACATGTCCTATGTGCAATACTCTGCATGGAGCTTCCTATGACAGGTAATATGTGCAATATTCTGCATGGAGCTTCCTATGACATGTCCTATGTGCAATACTCTGCATGGAGCTTCCTATGACATGTAATATGTGTAATATTCTGCATGGAGCTTCCTATGACATGCAATATGCGCAATAGTCTGCATGGAGCTTCCTATGACATATCCTATGTGCAATACTCTGGATTGAGCTTACTAAGACATGTCCTATGTGCAATACTCTACATGGAGCTTCCTATGACATGTCCTATGTGCAATATTCTGCATGGAGCTTCCTATGACATGTCCTATGTGCAATATTGTGCATGGAGCTTCCTATGGCATTTACTATGTGCAATATTGTGCATGGAGCTTTCTAAGACATGTCCTATGTGCAATACTCTGCATGGAGCTTCCTATGATATGTACTATGTGCAATACTCTGCATGGAGCTTCCTATGACATGTTCTATGTGCAATACTCTGCATGGAGCTTCCTATGATATGTACTATGTGCAATATTCTGCATTGAGCTTTCTATGATATGGGCTATATGCAATATTCTGCATGGAGTTTCCTATGGGATTTACTATGTGCAATATTCTGCATGGAGCTTCATATGGGATTTATTATGTGCAATATTCTGCATAGAGCTTCCTATGACATTTACTATGTGCAATATTCTGCATGGAGCTTTCTATGAAATGTACTGTGTGCACTATTCTGCTTGGGGCTTCCTACGACATGTCCTATGAGAAATAGTCTGCCTGGAGCTTCCTATGGCATGTAATATGTGCAATATTCTGCATGGAGCTTCCAATGACACGTCCTATGTGCAAAATTCTGCATGGAGCTTCCTATGACATGTTCTACGTGCAATACTCTCATGGAGCTTCCTATGACATGTAATATGTGCAATATTCTGCAAGGAGCTTCCTATGACATGTCCTATGTGCAATATTCTGCATGGAGCTTCCTATGTCATTTACTATGTGCAATATTCTGCATGGAGCTTCCTAAGACATGTCCTATGTGCAATATTCTGCATGGAGCTTCCTATGCCATTTACTATGTGCAATATTCTGCATGGAGCTTCCTAAGACATGTACTATGTGCAATATTCTGCATGGAGCTTCCTATGGCATGTCCTATGTGCAATATTCTGCATGGAGCTTCCTATGTAATTTACTATGCGCAATATTCTGCATGGAGCTTCCTAAGACATGTCCTATGTGCAATATTCTGCATGGAGCTTTCTATGATATGTACTATGTGCAATATTCAGCATGGAGCTGCCTGTGACATGTACTGTGTGCATTATTCTGCATGGAGCTTCCTAAGACATGTGCTATGTGCAATACTCTGCATGGAGCTTCCTATGGCATGTACTATGTGCAATATTCTGCATGGAGGTTTCTATGATATGTACTATGTGCAATACTTTGCATGGAGCTTCCTATGATATGTACTTTGTGCAATACTCTGCATGGAGCTTCCTATGATATGTACTATGTGCAATATTCTGCATGGAGCTTCCTATGGCATTTACTATGTGCAATATTCTGCATGGAGCTTCCTAAGACATGTCCTATGTGCAATACTCTGCATGGAGCTTCCTATGATATGTACTATGTGCTATATTCTGCGTGGAGCTTTGTATGATATATACTATGTGCAATATTCTGCATGGAGCTTCCTAAGACATGTACTATGTGTAATATTCTGCACGGAGCTTCCTATGACATGTATTATGTGCAATACTCTGCATGGAGCATGAACCGCAGCAAACCCCTATCTGGTGACTGTATACACTATCTGGGACCATATATACCCTTACCTGGTGATTATATACACTATCTGGGACCGTATATACCCCTACCTGGTGACTGTATACACTATCTGGGACCGTATATACCCCTATGTGGTGACTGTATATACTATCTCGGATCCTGTATATCCCTATCTGGGACCCTGTATACCCTATCTGGGACCCTGTATACCCTATCTGGGATCCTGTATATCCTATCTGGTGATAGTATACACTATCTGGGACCCTGTATGCCCCTATCTGGTGACTGTATGCCCCTATCTGGGACCCTGTATACCCCTATCTGGTGACTGTGTACACTATCTGGGACCCTGTATACCCCTATCTGGTGACTGTGTACACTATCTGGGACCCTGTATACCCCTATCTGGGGACTGTATACACTATCTGGGACCCTGTATACCCCTATCTGGGACCCTGTATACCCCTATCTGGTGACTGTATACACTATCTGGGACCCTGTATACCCCTATCTGGTGACTGTATACCCCTATCTGGGGCTCTGTATACCCTATCTGGGACCCTGCATACCCTATCTGGTGACTGTATACCCTATCTGGGACCCTATCTGGGGCTCTGTATACCCTCTGGGGCTCTTTATACCCTATCTGGGACTCTGTATACCCTATCTGGGACTCAGTATACCCTATCTGGGGCTCTGTATACCCTATCTGGGACCCTGTATATCCTATCTGGTGACTGTATCCCCTATCTGAGACTCTGTATACCCTATCTGGGGCTCTGTATACCCTATCTGGTGACTGTATACCCTATCTGGGACCCTATCTGGGGCTCTGTATACCCCATCTGGGACACTGTATACCCTATCTGGTGACTATATACCCTATCTGGGACTCTGTATACTGCTATCTGGGGCTCTGTATACTGCTCTGTAAACTGCTATATGGTGACTGTATACTGCTATCTGGGGCTCTGTATACTGCTATCTGGGGCTCTGTATACTGCTATATGGTGATTCTGTATACCCCTATCTGGTGCTATGTATAGTGCTTTATGGTGACTCTGTATACTGCTATATGGTGACTCTGTATACTGCTATATGGTGACTCTGTATACTGCTATCTGGGGCTCTGTATACCCTATCTGGGACCCTGCATACCCTATCTGGTGACTGTATACCCTATCTGGGACCCTCTCTGGGGTTCTGTATACCCTCTCTGGGGCTCTGTATACCCTATCTGGGACCCTGTATACCCTATCTGGTGACTGTATCCCCTGTCTGAGACTCTGTATACCCTATCTGGGGCTCTGTATACCCTATCTGGGACCCTGTATACCCTATCTGGTGACTGTATACCCTATCTGGGACCCTATCTGGGGCTCTGTATACCCTATCTGGGACACTGTATACCCTATCTGGTGACTATATACGCTATCTGGGGCTCTGTATACTGCTATCTGGGGCTCTGTATACTGCTATCTGGGGCTCTGTATACTGCTATATGGTGATTCTGTATACCCCTATCTGGTGCTATGTATAGTGCTTTATGGTGACTCTGTATACTGCTATATGGTGACTCTGTATACTGCTATATGGTGACTCCGTATACTGCTATCTGGGGCTCTGTATACTGCTATCTCGGGCTCTGTATACTGCTATCTGGTGCTCTTTAAGTGTATACTGGTATCTAGTGACTCTGTATACTCCTAACTAGTGATGCTGTATACCACTATCTGGTGATGCTGTGTACCCTATCTGGTGATGCTGGGCTGTATACTCCTGACACAAGGGGTGGAAACTATAAGGGGTGGGGCTTATGAGAAGTGGGAGGGGTCAAAAAGGAAGGGCGGGGTCTGCCCCCCCATCCTAAAATTTCACCAGCCTGTTCTTGGGTTAGTATTAAAACTGGCAAGGTGGAACTTTCTGTTGCACAGTTATACATTGCCAGATTCTGGCTGCACTTCTGACTTTCATATTTTATCAATAGTTAGCTTTAAGTGGGGTACACACTATAAGAAAATCGAACGAACGATCATCCGATTTTCCTCGTTGTTTCACAGCAAATCGGAACCGATGAAAGAAAATTTGTACGAAAATTCTTGTTCGACAAAGGCTTTTTTTGTTGTTGTTTTTTTGTTTCTGTACACGTGCAGTCTTTCTTTTCTGATTTTTCTTGTACGAAAATCGTACGAAAAAGGTACACATCAAATAAAAATTGTTCATTCTGTTCCGTACAAGAAAAGTTTTGAATTTTTTCCCGGCTGTCGAAAGTTGTGTACACACTATATACGAAAACCGTACGAAAATTCTTTGGATGAAAATGTTAATAGTGTGTACGAGCCTTTAGTCCTATAACACATTACAGGAGCCATCTGTACTTGATACATGTATAAGATTACTCTGAAGAGAAATAATTGACAGTGACGGAGGTGCCCACCTTTCTCCATGTCTGCCAATCATTGTACACCATGGTATACTTCACTTAGTCCACAGTGTGACAATGCCACCCTCAGCTTATCCCTACACAGACATTTTTCAGCTCACTGGACAGCAATCTAAGTGCCAGCAAGCTGAGAGTGATCATCACTGGGGTTCAGTAAATCTGCAATGAACTCTTTATAGGCACAAACAATAGCTGCCACCAGGGGTTTTAACTGAAACACTCACAGTATCTACATGCCAACGATTTTGACCTTAAGAAATGTCTGTGACACTGCCATCCAGGCAGGAATACAACAGAAATTAAAATATGGTAGCATTCTTCAAAGAGGCAAGGATTTTTAAAGTCCTTATTTAGGGCATATAGAGATAAAGCATACAGATTTTAAAATATTGTTTTGATGAAAGGAAAAAAACAATGCAAAAAACATAATTATAGAAAAATTGTGACAAAGCAGACAATAAGCAACAGAAAAATAAATGGAAATAAAAACAGTAGTTAAAAAAGTTTTTCTGGCCTGTGGTTCCAACTGAAATGTAAATCAGATTCTTACAAAGCCATTGGCCTTCAGAGATGACTCTCAACATTTGTTCATAGTTTCAGTGGAAACTAAGAGCTTATAGCTGTAGATGCAGCAGATATTTGTTAACCCCCCCCCCCTCTAGAGGGTGTCACTGAGCCAACCCCACCCAATGAAATGGGCTGATGGGTGTGATGTAGAGGGACTAAAGTGTATGACTATACTTTAGCACACACTTTTTTAGTGTTACTTTTGTAAATATATCAATGCTTCCAGATGACTATATTTTAGAGTGTGACAAACCAATGTATTATCAAGTAGAATAAATTACCATTTAAAAGATTTACCTTCACTTCCTGTCCCATAGCCAAACAGGAAACGATAGGAGATCCCTGCAAAGTAAGAGGTGATCCCTTGGGACCCCCTATTTCACCAGAACTAGTGTCGCCATTGGAGAATTTCCCATCTATTCCTGTTCTCGGGACAACCCAAAATTTGGGATTTCCTTTTACTTTCACTTTCAATGAAAATGGTAAACAGAACACATCGAGAGGGTGAATCTCCCTAACAGGGGCAGAGGTAGAAATAAAAACCAGACCGGTATTCTGTTCTGTTTTGTTCTGCTGTGCTTAAAACTAGAAAAAAAAAAAGTTTTGTCTCACTTATAGCCCAGGTTCACATTGAGTGCGGGAATAAAAAAGTTCAACTCAGCTGAACTTGCACCTTTTCATTCCCGCATGTCAGTCCTGATTTCAGCTGCGATTTCACAGGTATCTGTGCGGGTTTCTGCACAGATGCCTATGGAAATCGGGACTGACATGCGGGAATAAAATAGTGTGAGTTCAGCTGAGCTCGAACGATTTCATTCCCGCACTCAGTGTGAACCTGGGCTCAATGCTATTTACAACAGTTAATTAGTCATTAAGACATTTTGCAGACCATCGTGGGCTAAGCATAAATTATGATCCTGCTAAAAGTTTTTTCAATTTATCTAAACAGGAGCAGCTGTGCATGGCAATCAATGAGCTTGTATCTTCAGCTTGTTCAAAAAGGCTTTGCAAATGAAAGATAGACGCTTGGTTGCTATGTACAGCTGCTCCAGATTTTGGCTGCTCCAGTTTTGATAAAGGTCCCTGGGTATTCAACTTGATCTGCTAGAGCTGATTGTGTTCTAGAGTAAGGATTTTGACGCTAACTTGCAAACTTTGGAAAAATCAGGGTGTATTGTGTTTTGTGTGACTCATGTTTAGGGTTCAGTGGGTCTTATTGCACACGCAGAAATCTGTCCCTATCATGAAGGGGCTGGTTCTGTTTACCTCCAGATTAAAGGCTAAGTTCACCTTTTTTTTTCTAAATTCCAGGTTTCTTATGTACCAATATACCATTAATGTACTTGTGTTGCAGAAAATATACTCTTGATGTATATTTTAGAGAGGGCTTTACCTCAGCCTCCAGTGTCTTCTATAGAAAACTCCTACATTACTTCCTGGTATCTGTCCTGGTATTTTGTGTCAGAATATCCATTAGAAGGAAGTAGTTCAGCAGCTGACCGTTTTAACACACACCCTGCATCTGCCCCTCCAAGAGATTGCTCCCACTCACCGCAGTACTCACATGCACTCAGTGACAGTGAGCACTGTTCTCCTTGAATAAACAGCCAGTGGGGGCTGGTGAAATTTTAGGATGGGGGGGGGGTTCCTTTTCGACTCTCCCACTTCTCATAAGCCCCACCACTTATAGATTCCACCCACTGTGTCAGGAGTATACAGCCCAGCATCGCCAGATAGGGGTATACAGCATCGCCAGTTAGGGGTATACAGCATGACCAGAGGGATATACAGCATTGCCAGTTAGGGGTATACAGCATGCCCAGAGAGGTATTATAGCATGACCAGAGGGGTATACACATGACCAGAGGGGTATACAGCATCCAGCAATGATGTCACGCTTCCCATAGTGCACTGTGCCGGCACTCAAACACAGTGCACTTAAAGACTTAAACAACCTTTTTTTTTTTTTTTGGAGTGGGGGCGGTGCCCGTGTGCCACTGTAAACAGCCAGTGTCTTTGTCTGCTGAAGTATTGTTCTTTACCTTCTTCTTGCATTGCTCGTTCATTTGTCGGAGTGTGCAGGAGCTGAGCAATCACATAACTATGCCTGAAAACAGGAGACGTTTGTTCCTGAAAGTCTGTAAAGGCAGTGCACAATGGGATATGAAGTTTCATGATGCTAGGAAGTCAGGGCTCAAGCATCTTTAAAAATTTTGAACAGAGAGGTGAAGATTCAAAGCTGCCATGAACAAGGTAAGTGAGAGCTAAGCACGTTTGGATGGCTTGGGCAGAAAAAAAAACATATAAAAGGCTTCTATTTATTGTGAAAATTGAAATTCTGCCTGAAAAGGTGAACATGGTTTATAAAGGGTCTCAGTCCTACCCTGAAGAATATTTTCCAGTAGAATCTCACCCTCAAAGTTAACTTTCCTAGAATTAGCAAATTACAAGATCTAAAAGAGAGAATGTTCACTGTCCTTTATTCTTTGGTTGGATGTTTTACAAGAGTTTTTTTGTACAGATGACACAAAATCAGAATTTAGTAATGACCAAGGGGCCCTGCAGTATATAATAGAGAAGAGGAAGCACTAGTTTACACTCAAAACCTGGTACTAAAAAAATCATGAGTCCTTAGCTACTGTTTGAGTCTGTATTCAACTCAAAAGACTCCACCCAAAACAGTTTTGAAAATTTCAAATGAGATTTTCCTTAAAGAACACCCTTCAGGAGTAAAAGTATAATTTCCTTCTGAAAAAGCTAGTCTCCTGGCTGGATTTATTACTTTTATCCCACACCCGGAACATAAATTCTGTAAATGGCTATGTTGGAATTACTTATCTGTATACTTATTCCGGGTCAACGACTCAGAAAAAATCAAAGGCGAAGCATTACAATGACAGCCAGACAGGAAACATTTACTAAAGGAGAGGTCAGCGATGGCAGCCAACATAATGACAGGCGTACTTTAAGGCAGACATTCTGTCAATTAATTTGCAGTCTCTTTTATTCCTATGTACTGTATTGTATTCCCCTTGCCTTATTTCCACATATACACATCAAAAAATGTTAGACCTTATTATTCAAGTCCATGCACCCAATAATAATAAAATGACTGTTCTGTGCATGTCACCATTTTCATCTTCAGCGTTTCATTTCCCAGTGCACAGAGGCAGCACAGCCATTCTTCAGCACCAACTCTGGAGCAATTCCTTGGTGATTTTAGAGTAATGAGCTCAGTAAAGGCTGATACTTTTCACTGTCAATTGATATTGTGAACAGTATTCATCAAAAGCGTGAAAGTGCTAAATTGCTGAAAAAGTGGTTACTTTGGTCAAGAAAAGCCAGTTTTATTTGTTAGTGATGGATTGTGTTTTCAGCCTCGGTTTTTTTAAGCATGGTTTAGACCTTCTTCCTTTTTTTTTGCTATTAAAGACAATCTTTCCTAAGTGGTTCCTTGTGTACCTTTGACAAAAGGGCTCATATTTAAAAGACATTAAATTAAATCTTTTTTGTAGCTGAAATTTTAAAAGGATAGTAAACTCCAACCATACTAAAAATGTACAAAGCTAGTGTAGCGCTACCCACGCAAGGGCTGCTGGTAATAGTTGGTTCTTCCCAATTAGGACGGAGGCTGCCCATCCCAACAAGCACTAGTCTATGCATACTGGCTCCAATAACTCAGTCTAGGGCATGTCTTTTTAATATGTAATGCTTTAAAG
The DNA here is from genome assembly GCA_018402905.1 of Glandirana rugosa. Taxonomy (NCBI): domain Eukaryota; kingdom Metazoa; phylum Chordata; class Amphibia; order Anura; family Ranidae; genus Glandirana; species Glandirana rugosa. The sequence continues at coordinate 793,729 of BLSH010276815.1, read as the reverse complement.
AACTTCAAAGAAGAGAGGGGTTAGGGCCTGCAATAAAACGGTGCACAGTAGCAGGAGGACACTCTTCACCAGGCTCCCATACATGGATTTGGCTGAAGATACAGCAGAATGGCCAGTACTCTGAAACCCTATAAGAGCCGACTCAGTCCATAACTACCTTGGACACTTACATCCCAATGCACACAGCCACCAGGGATCACAATTCAAGGTCAGTACTCACAAGTCCCCAAGACAGCTGCACACTTTACTGTTTCCTCCAAACACTTCCCAATGAGAGAGACAATCCTTCTCCAGACCAGATCCCACAGGGTCGGATCTAGGGGGGCGCTGGGGTGGGCTGTGCCCCCCCCCCCAGATTTTAGTTGTGCCCCTCCAGGTTTCTGAGAGTGCATCCATATGAGCCAGTCTGATGCAGACTTGATGTAATTGTGCACTCTGATGGGGGCACCTATTGTAAGAGGGCACTCTGATGTGGAGACCTGATGTAAGGGAGCACTCTGATATGGATAACTGATCATATGTAAAGGGGACTCTGATGGGGACACTGATTTAAGGGGTCGCTCTGATGGGGACACCTGATTTAAGGGGGCACTCTGATGGAAAAATCTGCTTAGAATGAAGCAATCTGATAAGGACCCTGATGTAAGGGGGCACTCTGATGGAGACCCTGGTGTAAGGGGGCACTCTGATGGGAAGAACTGATGTAAGAGGGAACTCGGATGGGGACCCTGATGTAAGGGGGCACTCTGATAGGAACTTTGATGTAAGGTGGCATTCTGATGGGAATCTGAATTAAAGGGGGCCTCAGATAGGGACATCTGATATAAGGGACAAACAAATATTTGGGAGGAACACCCTAACAATTCATGGTGCTGCTGTGAGACCACACAAACCAAACAAAATATTACAGCGCACGCATACAAGAATGACATTTACTCCTGCAAGGCTATTTAAAAGCATCTAAACATATAAAGAAAATATGCAAAAATATGGGGATTTGGTCACACTATGTGGCCATAAAGTGATTAAGCCCACTACTGCGTCAAAGTACCCCATTGTCAGTGGGTCCTACACTAACCATAGAATGAAAGATCCTGTCTCTAAACCATGGGAGCAAAACACTCCTCTTTATGGGAGGATCAAAGGACAGCTCATGTGGGCACTGATTAGAGGTAATGAGGGAGGATGGGGTTCTCCATCTCTCAGGGCCACTATAAAATAGAATATAACCAATATAACATACAAACAAAAAATATATATTTTTTAATCTGATATAAGGAGGCACAGGTACTGTTTAATCACCCTAATCTTATGACAGCCTACTACATACTAGTGTTCCCAGATTGAGACACTGTGTGACAGACAGTCAGTGACTCATGCACAGTGTTAACATTGTGCCTTTGACTTATTTTTTTTTTTAATTGTTGGAAACACCACCTAGGGGAGTAAGCCCTTTTGCCGTCATCCCTATTTTCTACAGTCTGTTGAGTGGGGTCCCCTCACATAGGGTTGGGATTTTTATAGGCAAACTGAATAATAAATCATATTATATAAAAAATTGTAAAGGTTTAATGATATACATTAAAACAATGTGATTACTGTATTACATTCCATTTAAAACAGCATATAAATACACATATTGTACAGATACGTTTTTTTAACGACAACATAAACTTCATTTAGATTTGTATATGGTAACATAATATCTTAACACTTAGAGGGTTAATGCCGGGGACTTCTTCCCTTAGAGGACTTTGCGCAGCCCGGTTCCTCACAGGTGTTTTGATGTTAATGGTTTGCATAGACATGTTATACACATAAATATACGACAAAATTTACCTTACATTATGTCATTAGTGTAACAAAATTACATATAGTAATTTGGAAATGTTAAAAAATATATTATACTAAATAATAAGTCAAACGGATATTTTTAGGGTTGGGATACACTCCCCTGGGGTGAGTTGTCTGACATCTTTTATCC
>BLSH010276815.1:758489-779748 GCA_018402905.1 Glandirana rugosa | reverse complement strand
AGTGCTGTGTCAGTGGCCTGGGTATATACGCATATACACATTTCAACCTAGCCATACTAGACTATGGTTATATACATTTGTATGGTGATCTTTAAAGGTATAACTATTGAGTGTCTGCAGAGGTTCCTTTTTCAAAATTGCTGTTGTATTTGAAGTAAATCTAAACATATACCATTGTATTATAGAATTGTGAATCTCCCAATTACGGCCCCTGAAGAAGGGAATCTCCTGAAACGCGTCGGGCCAAGGAGTGTCCACAAAACTACAATTACCAAACGTATCTGTACAATATGTGTATTTATATGCTGTTTTAAATGGAATGTAATACAGTAATCGCATTGTTTTAATGTATATCATTAAACCTTTACAATTTTTTATATAATATGATTTATTATTCAGTTTGCCTATAAAAATCCCAACCCTATGTGAGGGGACCCCACTCAACAGACTATTTTTTTTTTTTTACTGCATCCCCAGATCAGAAAGACTAGATCCAGCCCTGAGATCCCATAGGATAAAGTCCCACAGCCAGCTCCTAAAAAAGGTTGCTTCGGGCCCCCAGCTCTGCCACAGCTGAGACCTCAAAGAACACCTACTCAGTGAGAGGCCGCAGCCCCAGAGGCTTTGGAACCCTCCCTGACAAAGAAAGAACAATCTCCCCTGGGCTCCAAACTATTTATCACTTCTCCAGCTACCTTCTTGACAATCCTCTCCATGTACTGACTAGGCTATGATAAATATTCAGACTGGTCATTTGACTCTCCTGGCCCTATGTTTTGGAAACTTCTTCCAGAAGCAGGGGGAAGCAGTCAAACTCCCAGCCTGTGAGACACTAAACAGACCAGAACAAACAATCACTGCACCCTCGACTACTAAAACTAAATGTGCCTAGTATTCTACACTAGGAGGGTGCTACACTAGTTTCAGATGTATTTTTTCATGTTAACCAGTTCAGATCCACGCTATAGCCAAAAGACGGCTACAGCGCGGCTCTGAAATGCCCGGAGGACGTCTATGGTTTGGCAGTGGTTTTGCACAGAGCAGCCCTGATCCTCCTCTTTTCAGGTCCCCTGCTGGAGCTCCTGGCTCCTCCTCTTCAGCCAGTGCCCCCAATAGCAAGCTGCTGGAGTCACTGGTGTGTGCTCGCTCCCGAGCCCCTCTCTATGTGTCCATACAGTGCCTTGAAAAAGTATTCATACCCTTTGAACTTTTACACATTTTGTCATGTTACAATCAATTAGGTAAATGTATTTTATAGGGATTGTATGTGATAGACTATCACAAGGTGGCACATAATTGTGAAGTGTAAGGAAAATGATAATTGGTTTTCAAAATTTTTTACAAATAAATATGTGAAAAGTGTGGCGTGCATTTGTATTCAGCCCCCCCGAGTCAATACTTTGTAGAACCACCTTTAACTGAAATTACAGCTGAAAGTCTTTTTGGTATGTCTCTACCAGTTTTGCACATCTAGAGAGTGACATTTTTGCCCATTCTTCTTTGTAATGTAGTTCAAGCTCTTTCAGAGAGAGCGTCTGTGAACAGCAATTTTCAAGTCTTGCCACAGATTCTCAATTGGATTTAGGTCTGGACTGTGACTGGGCCATTCTAACACATAAATATGCTTTGATCTAAACCACTCCATTGTAGCTCTGACTGTATATTTAGGGTCGTTGTCCTGCTGGAAGGTGAACCTCTGCCCCAGTCTCAAGTCTTTTGCAGACTAACAGGTTTTCTTCTAAGATTGCCCTGTATTTGGCTACATCCATCTTCCCATCAACTCTGACCAGCTTCCCTGTCCCTGCGGCAGGTGATCTGCAATTTTTATCAGGACTGCGATATTTAGGCGGACATGTTGGACGTTTTTGACACTTTTTTGGGACCAATGACATTTATACAGCGATCAGATCTAAAAATAGACACCGATTACTGTATCAATGTCATTGGCAGGGAAGGAGTTAACACTAAGGGGGCAGTGAAGGGGATAAATGTGTTCCCTGTATGTGTTCTAACTGTGGGGGGCGGGGCTGACAGGGACATAACAGATCTAACTGATCCCAATCACAAGGATCAGTAGATCTGTCATGCCCCCCCCCCCCCTCACAGAATGGAGAACCGCTATGTTTACATCGGCAGTTCCCCGCTATGGCTCTCTGTGACCAGATTGCGGGTCTCCGGCAGATATCGAGTCCGTCCGACCTGCGGGCACGCTCACGTGGCTGGCATTAGCAGAAGGGGAGGACGTCTATATACGGCCTCCCGGCAAATTAGATCCACGCTGTAGCCGTCAATCGACTATAGCGCCGATCTGAAGCTGTTAAAGCGCTGTGTAAATTGACGGGCTATATAATACCTGAAATAAAATAAGTAAAATTTGCCTGGCTGCTATACTGTCCCAGTGGCTTTAATATTTCACCTTGAGCAAGTATGGCAGATGAAGACTTCTGGAGTGGCCAGTCATTAGGCCTATGCATTATCACATCAGGGAGGAAATGGCATCATTAAAGCTGGTCGCTGAGAAAATAAACTATTTTTGGACATTTGCAATGTAAGAATAATGCCCCATGTGTGGCTACTGCTGCATTATCTATAACTATTCGTTTTATTACTCACATACACTACAGTAAGTGCTAAACATTCCGAGCTGAAACATACAGCTCTGGCTGGAGTACAGTTTTCATAGTGGATCACTCCTTCTCCACCTCAGCCATTCATAAAATGTCAGTGAATACAATGTATTCTGTGATTGGAGGAGGAGAGACTGTGCCATCCATTATTCAGTAAAAAGAACACAAGACATTTTTTCAATGGAGGAGGTGGAGAGTGAGCAACCTCCTATGAGAACAGTACTCAAGTGGAAACTGTGAGTTTCACACATGGGGCACACATCATTAGTGGAACTCATTTTTACATTGCAAATGTCCAAAAGTATTTTTTTCCTGGAGTTTAGCTTCAATTCTTTGTTAACTGTGACCATCTGACATGGAGCTTACAAAGGGTTAGAAATGGGGTGGAATGGAGTAGTGGGCAGTGCAGGAAAGTAGGGATGCACTGAAATTTTGGCAGCTGAAACATTTTGGCCAAAAATTGCATTTTCGGTGGGTGGCCAAAAGAAAAAAGTGCCAATAATGAAGCTGGGTGCCGCACATGTGTCATCCTGGCACGCCCCTGGCAGAGTCCTCCCCTCCCTCCTCATGAGTATCAAATCATGCAGCTCACAAGTGGCTGCTAGCATGATCTCACGCAGTGTATTGAATTCAATACAGCTCCGTGACACTGCGTGTGATCGCGCTAGCAGGCACTGTTGAGCTACATCCATGGGTGTCCGCACACAGACAATCAGGGATGATCCTGGGTGGGTGCAGGCGCACTGCCACCTAAGGCAACTACAGACCCTAGGAGGGAGGAGGTAGGGAAGCATCTGGTAAATGTAACAAGCCAGTGGGGTGCTGAAATTAGATGCCGTTCCCTGGAAATCCCATCCACTTGCACCTCTCCTCCCCCTTCCTCCTCAGATAGCTGCTCCATCCTCTGTTCTCTGTGTGCAATTCCCCATGTTGCTCCGTCCACTCCAGCATGTCTGCAGTCTGCCCTGAGCTTCACAAACATCCCTTCTGCCGCCCCCACTCCCTACTGGTCTGTGAAGGAGAGGTGAGCCAAGCCGACAGCCACACTGAAAAACTGCTGAATGAGCCAGAGAGCATTCCAAGTGACTGAGCACTTTCACTGACACCCCCCTCTCTCTCCCTGACCTCTCTCCTTGCCCTCCCTCCCCTCTCTCTCTCCCCTGACCCCTCTCTCTCTCCTCCTGCATCTGATGGGCACAGGCAGGCTGCATCTGATGGGCACAGGCAGGCTGCATTTGATGGGCACTGGCAGGCTGCATCTGATGGGCACAAGCAGGCTGCATTTGATGGGCACTGGCAGGCTGCATCTGATGGGCACTGGCAGGCTGCCTCTGATGGGCACAAGCAGGCTACATTTGATGGACACTGGCAGGCTGCATCTGATGGGCACTGGTAGGCTGCATCTGATGGGCACTGGGGAGGCTGCATTGATCTCTTGTATCATGTCTGCAGTCTCTGTCCATCTCCTTTAGTATGTCTGCAGTCTCCGACCATCTCCTGTATCACATCTGCAGTCTCTGACTATCTGCTGTATCATGTCTGCAGTCTCCGACCATCTCCTGTATCACATCTGCAGTCTCTGACTATCTGCTGTATCATGTCTGCAGTCTCTGACCGTCTCCGGTATCATATCTGCAGTCTCTGACCATCGCCTGTACTATGTCTGCAGTCTCTGACCATCTCCTGTACTATGTCTGCAGTCTCTGACCATCTCCTGTAGTATGTCTGCAATCTCTGACCATCTCCTGTATCATGTTTGCTAGAGGTGCAGAAAATTGAAAAATTGCCAATACTATTAGCAGTGTGTTTAAGTTTAAGTAAGAGATTGCAGACATGATACAGGAGATGGTCAGAGAGTGCAGACTGCACTTTTTTTAGCTTTTCTAGCACTAAAGGTGGCAATAATAACCAACAATAAATTCATATTAATTAACCACTTCAGCCCCGGAAGGATTTCACACTTTAGGACCAGAGCACTTTTTGCTATAAAAATGCATTGATTACTGTGTAAATGCCATTGGCAGTGAAGGGGGCACTCTAAGGGTTAACTGTGTTCCCTCAGTGTGTTCTAACTGTATGGGAGCTGGGCTGGCTGGGGGAGGGGAGTGATCACGGCTTCCATATACAGGAAGCCTGTGATCACAGCCCTTCCCCCTCTATGAGAACGGAGATCTGTATTTACTTACACGGACCTCCATTCTCTCACTGCGGGGGTGCCATTACGGGTAGCCAGTGGCGAACAAGTCCGCTCTACCCGCTCCCTCACAGTGTAGGATCTCGCAGCCACTGTCATATGATGGCGGTTTGCAATATCGAGCCACTTCGTCGCCGTCAGACGCCGGTTGGCAGTCGGCAAATGGTCAAAAGTGGAATATAATACAATTATACAGTATCTCACAAAAGTGAGTACACCCCTCACATTTTTGTAAATATTTTTCTTTTCATGTGACAACACTGAAGAAATTACACTTTGCTACAATGTAAAATAGTGAGTGTACAGCTTATATAACTGTAAATTTGCTGTCCCCTCAAAATAGCTCAACACACAGCCATTAATGTCTAAACCGCTGGCAACAAAAGTGAGTACACCCCTAAGTGAAAATGTCAAAATTGGGCCCAATTAGCCATCTTCCCTCCCCGGTGTCATGTGGCTCATTAGTGTTGCAAGGTCTCAGGTATGAATGGGGAGCAGGTGTGTTAAATTTGGTGTTATCGCTCTCACTCTCTCATACTGGTCACTAGAAGTTCAACATGGCACCTCATGCCATCATATAAAAATATAAATATTTTTTAAAAACTGTCGTTTTCGGCACCAAAATTTCCATTCGGTGCACCACAGGAAACAGGTTGAGTTAAAGTAGGAGAATAGGCTGGTAAGAGATTTAAGACGTGACAGGCCAGGTCTCTTTAAAGGCAATGGTTAGCAGCTGTCAGATTTGTACCCTATACAAATCAATGGCAGGCACTGCTGCTGTTCATCTGAGCAGTTGCATGCAAATACAGTCTTTGACCAACCCTGGACACAGACAGCGTGCATCCAGGGATGACATTTCTGCAGAGTTCTGGCTGCATGCAAACGAGTTGCAGCTAATCGACCAGTTTGTATGCGGCCATAGCACCGAGTGTTGCTGAGTCCAGAGGATTATATATTGTAGCTTTATAAGTCTTTCAATCCAATGAATAACCCCTGTGTGTGACAAATTGCTTGGTTGACAAATGATTCACTTACCCTGACCAATTTTGTTATGGCTGCCAAAAAAAGTAAAATGCCTAAAATCATAGGAAAATTATGAAGCAGGGGCCCATGATCAACATAAGCATAAGCTCTTTTGATATGCTGTAAAGGTTGTAAACACGAGTATCTGTGTGTCTTCAGATGTGCCCCAGTTCCATGTGACCGTGAGGAAAACCCATTTTACTGACACAATTTTAATGTGTGCACCACCATTACTTTGCTTAGTTGGAAAAAGTTTTTTTATTGTTGTTCTCGTATTGATTGCCAATCCTTTCGATTGACATCACTGGCTAGTTCACCTTTACACTTCCTACATTATTTGCGTGATAAAATTCTGGTTTCATCCTGCACCAGAGGATATCTCAGCCACAAAGCCGTAAACTTGATGACAGTCTCTACGTGACATCTCTGCGTGCGTTGGGCTAATTCAGCCATTCACATCTTCAGATCACAGGACAATCAAACAGGTATTTTAGCGTATCGTTGGAGAATAATATTGTTTACCACAGTGATGACAATTATTTTTGGTTCCAGCAATCAAAAATAAATTTTATAATATACTACCATGGGCAGCAATTGTAAGAACATTCCCTGTAAGGCTACACTCACTTGTGTGAGATGCGGCAGCACATGTGCGATGCGTCACGTTGTTACACGGATTACCGTATTTTGTGGTAGGGTAGTACTTTAGTTTGCCTACCACATCTAAATCACACCAAAGAAGCGCATGACCCTTTTGTTTTAAATCGCACTGCACCACAATGCATAATAGGTTACTATTGATTGTGGTGCGATGCAGCACACATATGATGATTAGGTGTATTGGGTTGCCATTAAGAAATATGACACTGCAGCGCACAATACAATTTGACACTAGATCCAAATCAGGACACATTACAAATATCTGAACAGAGCTTTAGGTACACACATGACTAATAATCTGGTCAATAAAATTGTATAAAAAAATGAATTGTATTCAAAGTGAATCTAAACTTGAAATTTTTTTTTTTAGTTTATGAATATAGTAAGGAAAAATTTGAATTCCCAGATTTTTATTGCTCTCTGTGTCCCCACTGGGGAGATTTTCTCTCTATACAGTCAGATCTATAAATATTGGGACATCAACACAATTATAATCTTTTTGGCTCTATACAACACCACAATGGATTTGAAATGAAACGAACAAGATGTGCTTTAAATGCAGACTTTCAGCTTTAATTTGAGGGTATTTACATCCAAATCAGGTGAACGGTGTAGAAATTACAACAGTTTGTATATGTGCCTCACACTTTTTAAGGGACCAAAAGTAATGGGACAGATTAACAATCATAAATCAAACTTTCACTTTTTAATACTTGGTTGCAAATCCTTTGCAGTCAAATACAGCCTGACGTCTGGAACACATAGACATCACCAGACGCTGGGTTTCATCCCTGGTGATGCTCTGCCAGGCCTCTATTACAACTGTGTTCAGTTCCTGCTTGTTCTTGGGGCATTTTCCCTTCAGTTTTGTCTTCAGAAAGTGAAATGCATGCTCAATCGGATTCAGGTCAGGTGATTGATTTGGCCATTGCATAACATTCCACTTCTTTCCCTTAAAAAAACTCTTTGGTTGCTTTCGCAGTATTCATTAGTTAAAAACTGGACCCCAGACACAATAGGTCCATAAATACAAAAAATGCACAATTGAACGGAAGACAACATAAAGTTGCATACATACCAGTATGTAAAATTTCGTATGAATGAAGCAAAAGATATACAGAAAATGAGACACTTATGACCACGGCACAGGCGGTGTGCTGTGGTCATAAGTGTCTCGTTTTCTGTATATCTATTGCTTCATCCAGTTTTTAACTAATTAATAAAATTTTGGAATTTTACTCTATTTTGTTTTGCTCTTGATGAGTTGGTTTCCCTATAAAGTCCCATTGGGGGTTTGCTTTTCCAATTATACGTATACCTATGTAAGGACGAGTTTCAAATAGAGAGGTTGTAATGAGCCAGCAAACCCAAAGGGTTACCCCTCCAAGGATATGTTCTACACAATACAGCAACAAAACATGCAAAAGAGAGATCAAAATACATAGCTAGTAGCCATGCAGGAACATAAATTGGAAAGTTTTTCATTACATAAAGACATTAATGTAAGAAAAGCAATACAATGTTTGATATATGCCTAGGTGGACAGGGCTGAGATAGGAAGAATTAACTTTTTAGCCTGCTTAAGGATTTGCTGAAAATGTATTTCAGTACCAGAGAAGGATGAGAACATAAGGGACCACATCCAGGATTTCCCTTGATCCTTAGCGGATAAGGGGACAGCTTCACAATATCCCTGTAAGCCTTTAGCAGTGTTCTATTTCATTGCCACCTATCCAGATGAGCCTGTACTTGTCACCCATTCACTGCATACATCTCCAACTGACACTATAGTACCACACTAGGACAGTGCCTTCTTCTTTCTTTTTTCTGTTCCTTCCATGATGACAGTTCCTTAAAGAAGAGAGGTAACACCCCAAGAAACAGACAAACAGAAAAAGATTGTGTTTCTTGTCACTTTTCTACCTTTCTGTGCAATTTACCATCATGTCATTTTGATTAAATGGGTTTAAATGTATCTTTATTAAACAAGTTCAATGTATATACCAGTTGCTGCTATGTGTGGTTAATCTAAAACTGTCCATACATGGATCAAATTCTGCTTGTTACAGCCTGTGGGTGGCCTTGCTGGCATTGCACATGTTAACAATCTGAAAAACGAAGAAGCCCATAGAGAATTGTTGTTATTGCAACCAATCAACAGGCACTGATGGGGTAATCTGTATACAAGTTTAGTCCACCAGTACTGTTTATGCGGATGGAGGAATATGTTAGTTCTCTACAAATTTAATTGTGCTAAGACCACACTAGGGGCCCATTCACACCAGATGCAGTGGGACTGCTTTGGGTGGATGTTCGAGCACAGTCCCATGGCATGACAAAGCTAAATGTCTTGTCTCCTGATTTTCTCAAAAATAATAATGCGTGCAGTACTTTTATTTACTGCAGCTCAGTGCAAGGCAATCCGCTTCTTTGCACTGTGTTGTGGCCAATTCAACTTTATGAATTGTCTCTGTGACATTTCAATAAAGTTTATTTTAATGAAAATTGAACATTGCGGTGTGTTGTGATTGGCACATCAGCGCTGTGCTGATCCGGCCGGACCGCACCACACCCCAGCTGCTGTGTTGTATCACAGAGCCTGGTATGAACGTACCTAAAATGATATTACCTGGAAGCAGTGGTTGCAGCTCTGCCTATTTTATCTCTGTGTGTATCTATTATTTTGCCACTAGCTATCATTTTACTCCTTTATTTGTTGAAAGAGTGCAATGATATTCAGGTCACAAGCAGCTCATTTTCTTACCAGGGACACTTCCCTATCCACCCGCTGTGCTTGATCAAGTGATATCAGTTCACATGATCAAGTGCATGAGACAAAAGAAAGCAACACTTTTGTCCGGCACTGTGCCCTTAGTGCATAGCTCTACAGCAGGGATCTCCAACTGTTGTGGAACTACACATCCCATGAGGCATTGTATAACTGACATTGACAGACATGACTAGCCATGATGGGAATTGTAGTTGCTGAACAACTGGAGGGCCATAGTTTGGACACCTCTGCTCTACAGCAAGGATCCAGCACATCTCTGCTATAGTGTAAGTTCCCTGTGGGCCATAAGTGGATGTGTCCAGAAAGGCATGGCATGCAGGGGAGCACAGTCAATTCTAAATAAGCATCAGACACTCTCTCTATAACCAAGTCACTTGTTACTTGTATGGAACGTGTGTGTGTTTTGTTGGGGGGGGGGGGGTAGTATAACATATAGAACATATAGAACCTTGATCAAAGAGCTCCTTTCAAAATACAGGAGCAGAAGACTGATGGACAACAGGAGATGGCATATAAACTGCTGTCCTTGTGTCCCAAGTAGTGCATTGTCTTATGGTGGCTATACACCCTTCAGTTTTGTTATCCGATTCATGTGCAATTGGATCAATCCCACAGAATAACTCTCTCTGTAGGATGTCACGCTAATAAAAATCAGATGCAAATAAGTGATTACATGGATTATAAAGCACATAAACTCAAAAACAATAGCATACCACACTAACAGAAATAAATGCAGAAATAGTGATACATATCAATCACATATAAGTGAAAAACACGTAGTTCATAAATAAATGAAAAGTTAATGCATAAAATGAAGAAAGTCCTACACCAAATATAGTAAATCCAGGGTACAACAACATAGGGTCTCCGTGAATCCCATTTAGGATATCTGAAGAGAAAACCCCACGTGTCCTTTCACCCAGTATACAGAGCATACAGTATGTGACTCCCTATGTAAGAAGTAAAAAAAGGCTTGTGTGAGTGAAAACTCACTGTCACGATCCAAGATCTTCCAGTGAGCCTCAACAGACAGGTGATTGTATTTTGAAGGATCAGATTATGAGGTGGGTCCAAACAAAGATATGATGGATAATTTATGATTGTATCTTCCAACTATCTATCTAATGACACTTCCCTGTGTGTGGCATATTGATCAATTGTGTAACCACTATTGCTCGATGATTCCTGTCAGGAGAGGTTGATCGGAAAATAAATAAATCACTTGTGTATGTGTAGCTACTATAAGGCTGGCGGGACATGGGCAGATCTTGTAATGATTCAGGTAGAGAGATCTTCCTGTTGGGTCATCTCATTTGATTCAAATTTACTCCTAGCAACAGTAAAGTGTAATGCATGTTTGTTGAAAGAGACATTCACTTTTGTGTAGAGTAAAGGCTGGTACACACAAGTCGAACATTGGCCGGTATCGGCAGGTTCAACAGAAACCGTCCGACATTTGGCCCGTGTGTAGAGCAGTCTGTCCAACAGAAGCCAGTCTAACAACCGGCTTTTATCATACGGGCATGCTGGAAAGCAAGCATCCAATCAGCACTTGCAGCTTATTCAAACGTGCTTGTTATCAAATACGAACATGCTGATATATTAACTAGGCCAGCCTTTTTCAACCAGGCTGCTCAGGCTCCCTGGGGTGCCTTGAGGTTTCTGTAAAATGCCTAAAAATTGCCCCATAATTGTATGCAAGCCGATGGGTGGATAAAGCCTACCTTTTAATTACACAAAGCCACAGGTTTTCATTGCACACCATTACAACCTTCTAGCTGCCAACCTCCTAACAACCAATGACATCATCCGTTAATAAGGGGGATGTTAGTTGCTTGCATATCATCCTTGTTTGACCCTCCCTTGCCTCTCTCCATCAGCTTTAGGGTCTCATTAGCTATGTGATGGAGAAAAACTGAGGGAGAAGAGAAACACTGGAATATTATTTCAGTACCAGTTTGCAAAAGCGTATTTACTTTGGAAGAATAAATCACCTCTAACGTTGGGTGTCCTACGTGTATTGATGTTGCTGCATTATGTAAAACTACTAGAATTGTTTTTACATTTTAGAATGGGGCGCCTCAAGACTGTCCATAATTTTGGATTGTGCCTCGAGATTGTCCATAATTTTAAAGGGTGTCCTGACTCAAAAAAGGTTAAGACACACTGAACTTGGCATTACAAGTGATGTCAAACATTGGCCTACAACCAGGTGCCCTAAGACTTCCTCTTGATAAATGATACTTTGCAAGAGTAAAACGAGCCATTCTTCATTTTACAAAACTACATTTATTTGATAGCCTTAAATCAAGAAAATGATTCCTCCATACACATTGTGATACTGGATATGTTCTACAATAGGAAGATAAATAATCTATAAAACATTGTAGATGATTCTGAGAAATGTCTATGGGCTGGGCATCAGATGGCAAAGTACAGCCTATATTTAGCTCTAACAAAATGATAATTAGGGTTGGGTCAGCCATACACTTAAAAGCAACAGGTACTTACAGTATTTCATGGAAAATGATTGTTGATTGAGCTGAATTAATAGAAATGACAGGATGTCCTGGAGAGTAATTGCTGATCTACCCTTTCCTCCTTTATGGCAAATAGGTCACATCCCTCTACCAGCTTCAACACTGATGGTTATGTAAACAGCTATTTCTACAAAGGTGTAAAAATATTTATTATAGTTATCCAACATATCATTTGTTCTGGTAGAATTGTTGCATAACACTTACATGGTGAAAGAAAAATGCTTTCCAGTACAGGTAACAGAAGTGCACCTCATGATAAAGGCCAGTGGTGGAACCAGAGGGCATGCATTCTGATGCCCCAATGAGCCCAGTCTCTGACCTCTGTTAGGTTAGGTGGTACAACACTTCCCAAATACTTGCCAGTACTTGCAATGGAACTTGAATAATATCTGACAGAACTTCTAGAACCCTTGCTAATACATCCAATCACACTTACAGAATCCCTGCTAGGACCTCCAATGGAAATCTCAGAAACCCTGCCAGTACTTCCAAAAATACTCCTAAAATCGCTGCCAGTACTTCTAATTTTACTTGCAGATTTCTTGCCACGACTTCCAAAATCCATGCCAGCACTTTCAGGCTCGGTTAACATAGGCGACTTGCGATCCGACTTGTCACCCCAAGTCGCCTCAAGTCGCTTGATATCCGAAATCCCATTGAAATGAATGGGAGCCATCTTAATATACACTACTGAAGTCGCTCCGACTTCAAGGCGACTTCAGAAAAGGTTTCTGTACTACTTTAAGTCAACTTCTATCCGACTTGTGCCCATAGAATTCAATGGAAGTCGCCTCCCCATCTATATTGAAGCGATTTTGAAGCGACTTTACAGTTAAAGCAAATAATTTTTGAAGGAAACCCCCTCCCTCTCTTCTCTGATTGGCTCCAGGCAAAGACGTCTGGCATGGAGGTTGCTTCAGGTCTCATTGTAGGTTGCCCAAAGTTGAGCTGAAGTTGCCTTGAAGTAGCGTTCAAATCGCCTAGCAAAGTCGCCCCTGAAGTCGTATCACCTATGTGTGAACCGGCCCTCAAGGGTACTTCCCACATTCCTGCCAGTACTTTCAATTGTACTCTCAAAAATTCCTTGCCAAGACTTGTAGAGCTCCCTGAAATGATGCTAGGCGTTTCCTCTGACCCAAAGGGTATTTAAGCTACAGCCTTTGAAATGGCTGGTGCTGTGTCTTCAAATCAGCCACCCATGAGCAAGAGCTATAATATTGAAGCCAGTAGCCTGTTGTTGCTGACCCAGATTCCCTGACTATTCTCTTGTTTTCTTCCTTCTCCTTTTCAGTCCCACCAAGACTGTCTGATTACCCTTTGCTTGCTGCCTGTCAAGACCCTTGCCTGAACTTGACTACTCTCATCTCCAGCCTAGTTTACTGCCTAATTGTGGCTGATCCAGACCGTCTGTCTTCCCATAATAGCCCTCTTGTACCTGCTGCTACCTCCTGGAGGCGCAATCCTAGGGTCCACTGCCAGGTGCTAGTTGCAGAAAAGTGTTCCGCAGACCACAAGAATAAATCTTTAAAGTTTACTGCACTTTTAAAATGGCTATGAGGATATGCAATTGATATCAGGCCTTGAAGCAGGACGTTGTTGTACCATGGACCCTGG
The DNA here is from genome assembly GCA_018402905.1 of Glandirana rugosa. NCBI lineage: Eukaryota > Metazoa > Chordata > Amphibia > Anura > Ranidae > Glandirana > Glandirana rugosa. The sequence continues at coordinate 766,299 of BLSH010276815.1, read as the reverse complement.
GCTGTTTTCAGTTCATGAGTCTCCTGTAAGTTTAATTGGGTCAGTGTAAACAGACATTTTTATTTCAAATGAAAGGACTGCTCTAACACAATACACAATAATGCAGGATAATTTTTACCTTCATGCAAGCATCACAGCTGCTGCATGTCTCTGGCCCCTGTAACCCCTCTGTGACTTTGCACCTTAAGGGGGGACTGTAAAAATATGGCTCAATCACCTACTTTTAACAACCCCCAACTACAAGTATAAACTAAACCTAATGAAGTTTTGTAAAAGAACTCACTTGTCCTGATGAATGCTGGGAGGAAAAAAATTTTTTTTTGTAAAAACATGTTTATAAAGCGTTGCACATTTTAGTCAAAAACAATCTTTATCTATACACAGCATTGGTTATGTGACAGATCTGTCTTTTTCCAGAAACTGGTAAATAATAAATAAAAATTTTCAGACATATTGAAAGAAAATTTTTATCCCTTAAAATATTTACATGAATTACAAATTATCAATATTTCCACTACATATATTCTGTTGTATATGATTATACAGTAATTAGGGATTACAAGTGCATGCTTTACCTGTTTAACCACTTCAACTTTTATTTTCAATTTTTAATAGTTTTAATTGCTTATATCAATAGTACAGCACTAGAGGAGATAATTGTTAAGATACATAATAGTCCATATGGTATCCTGGTAATACTCTACAAAAGGAAGGAAGAAAAGTCCCACACTCCTTGATGGATGGAAAGGACAGAAAGGGTGTCACCAACAAAGATTTCACACCGCGCTTACTATGTGCTGTGTGACTCCCTAATAAGAGTGGTCAAATTCGCATGAATTACAATAACCACAGCCAGAGCTCCAAATCTGTCCATCTCCTCCTCAGCGGCCAAAGTGAAAAGAACACAGACCTCTGTAAATGGATACACCTCTAGGGCGGGCTCAGATCCCCAGATATAAAAACAAAGGTACCAATATAGTGTAATATCATCTTAAAACGTTTAATAGTAGGAATGAAAATACACTCACATAAGCAGTGATAAAACCAGCGTCAGTGTACAAAGATACGTTTTCCAGGGAGTAAAATGGCCGACAATGACCGTGCATGCGTGGTGGCATGTGTGCGTAGCTCTGTTCAACGCGTTTCTTCATATGTGACGTCATCAGGGGCACGCTCAGGCGGAGCTACGCACACATGCCACCACGCATGCGCTGGTTTTATCGCTGCTTATGTGAGTGTATTTTCGTTCCTACTATTAAAAGTATTAAGAGGGTATATTGGTACCTTTGTTTTTATATCTTGGGATTTAAGTCCTCCCTAGAGGGGTATCCATCCACAAAGGTCTGCGTTCATTTCACTTTGGCCGTTATTTATCTTAAAGGGGTTGTAAACCCTTGCAGTTTTTCACATTATGCATTAGAACCTTTCCTGTTGCAGCTGCCCCCAGAGCCACCCCTCCCCGTTTACTTACCTGAGCCCGATCATTCCCACGCCAGGGACGAGCACACCCACTTCAGCCAGTGTCTCGGGTCCTCATTGGATAGATTGATAGCAGCGCAGCCATTGGCTCCCGCTTCTGTCAATAGGACAGCCAGTGCAGTATGAAAACTCCTCCTACGCCTCCTACAAGCTTTAACCAGACACTGATTGAAGTCACAAGACTGCTATATACTGCTGATGAGAAAAGGTATTTAGCAGTTTATATTTAGTAAATTAAGTGCATTTCCACGTTCTATGTTATGTGGGAGACCAGATATAGTAAATGCAGGGTCCTGAGTTTAGTAACACTTTAAAGGTTCCCCTTAAAATTCTATCAAAGCCTTATCCAGGCATGCAGCCTGGGTGGCCAGGAAAGCAAGGCAAGCAAAAACTTGCCCCCCTTCCTGTACCAGACCAGGCCACATGTCTTTAAACATTGGGTAGTAAAGCCCATCCCTATCTTACAAGGTACCTTTTCCTTATGTTGAGGGACAAGGGCTTTGTTCCCCACATCTGCTGCTCCATAATGAATGTAGGGGGTTTGTGGGGAGGGCTTATAGCAATCTGGAAGCTTGCTTTATAATAAGGGGGCCCCAGATATCCACCCCCTCCCAGGAAAATGAGTATGGCGTATATTAGTACCCATTATTACTCATTCTCAAAAGGTGAACAAGTAAAAAAACACACCAAGACCTTGGTTGCACAACAATGCTTCAATCCCACACTTCTATGACAAATGACAAACTATGGTAAAGTGAACGAGGCGCAGGGGATCCTGCGTGATGTCATTAACCAAATATAGTCATTCTAGCAACCAGACTGGCAAAATGCGGCCAGTTTGTTCAGTGGTTAAGTAAACTGCAGATGGGTTTGAGTTGAACAAATCCCTAATCTGTCCTTGGAAATTATTTTTTATATTTTTATGTAAATGTAATAAATACATGCACATTAATCCCTGGAAATATGTATCTAATTACCTTTGACTTACAAACATATAAGCCTCTTCCTCATTTATATCAAGTTCGATTAGTCACTGGACTATCTCAGTTTTATGGTCATAAGTCATTTTTTCCCTTTATTTCCTTGTATGTCATTTATTTTGCATATTTTTTTCCAAATAAAGAAATATGTTGTAAAAGTAAAACATATTCAAAGTTTTTTTAATAAAAAATCAAACACAGAAATGTTTTTATTGTAGAAATAATATAGAAAGAAACATTTCTAATGTAGAAATCAAATTAATTTGTCAATAGTCTAGAGTTTTATTTATCTCCACCTGGACCAGAGCATTTTTTACAATTCCAGTATGGGTCTATTGATTCAGCAATAGCTTTATTACATATGATACCATAGCAAGACATTTATCATTTTTGGGAAAATAAGATTTTCTTTTGACAGTATTGTCAAGAATTATTTTATTTTCTATATAACCTAAAGACAAAATATATAACAAAACAAAAATAAATGTTTTTTTTTTCTACTCTGATCAGGATTAGTTGTACTAGTGTTATTGAAGGTAAACGGTGAAAGTTTGGGTTTGTAGTTTCCTCAATAGTAGGCATTAGGGAGTTCTGCAGAGACACCACTGCTTCCAAACAGAGAGTAATTGTTATTCTCTAGCCGCTTGCCGACCGCTGATCGGCATTTGACGGCGACAATGTGGCTCTGTAACACAAAACGCCATCATACGACGGCGGCCGCGATACAGAGCCACTGTGAGCGCGCGCTCACTGTGTTCGGGGGGGGGCCAGGGAGCGGGTGCGGCGGCTTCGATTGCCGCCGGCCACCCACGATGCCCCCCCCGGAGTGAAAGAGCGGAGGTCCGTGTAAGTAAACACGGACCTCCGCTCTGTGTGAGGGGGAAGGGCTGTGATCACAGCCTTCCTGTACATGAAGGCTGTGACCACTTCCCTTCCCCAGCTAGGCAAGCCCCCATACAGTTAGAACACGCCCAGGGAACATAGTTAACCCTTAGCGCGCCCCCTGCAGGTTAACCCCTTCACTGCCAATGGCATTTACACAGTAATCAGTGCATTTTTATAGCACTGATCGCTGTATAAATGCCAATGGTCCCAAAAAAGTGTCAAAATGGTCCGACATGTCCGCTGAAATATCGCAGTACCGCAAAAAATCGCAGATCGCCGCCATTTTTAGTAAAAAATAAAAAAAAATTAAAAACCCCAAAAATGAATTCTCATCATCCGTAAACGCGACCACTTTTGCGCAAACCAATCAATAAACGCCGATTGCGATTTTTTTATCGCAAATATGAGGAAGAATATAAATCGGCCAAAAACGGTGAAAAAAATGTTTTTTTATATTTTTTTTTTGGATTTGTATTTTAGCAAAAAGTAAGAAATTTGGGTTTTTTTGCAAAATTGTCGCTCTTCTTTTGTTTATAGCGGCGATCAGAAATGACGCAGAGGTGATCAAATACCACCAAAAGAAAGCTCTATTTGTGGGAAAAAAAAGGACGCAAATTTCGTTTGGGTACAACGTCGCACGACCGCGCAATTTTCAGTTAAAGCGATGCAGTGCCGAATCGCAAAAAGGGCTCCGGTCCTAAAGCTGGAAATCCTTCCGGGGCTGAAGTGGCTAGAGTATGCTGGCAGAGAATAGGCTTTTTTTTTACTCAGGCCGTGGCTGCATTCCAAAGAAGATGAACTGTACTTTGAATACCTTTTGATTTGATGCACCTGCAATGCATTTAGATGATTTGAACTGGAAGTTTAATTGGGCTTTAAATCAACATTCAGCCCAAGTGTGGAAAGTTCATTAGCAAGCTTTAGTTGGCTTTTAGCAGCTTCACCAAAAGAGCTAATGGACACTTTAAGGGCTTCCAGAAATCACTTTGAAGCTTTATAAATGCTTTCCGAATCCAATGTTTTTCAGTAATGTTTACATGCTAAGATTTATCTTGCTGTATGTAGGAGGCCTCAGAATCATTGGTAGGTTATATGAAGTAACTATACATACAGGTATAGTACTAAAATATAAGTAAGGTGTTATTATCACAAATACTATATACAAAGTGAAACTATATCATTAAATGATAATGTGCCTGTGAAAAAAAATTGTTTTCAGGATTTGTGTCCATTAAAAACAAAACTGAGGTTGGCAACTGTGGTTGCAAACCAGGGTATTGTCTCCCTAAAGGGGCAAGAACTGTAATAAAATTCTGACAGAAGTTCTGAAATGTATAAATATAAAGCCGCGCTGAAGGGTTAATATATTGCAATAAAGATACACATGCAATAAAATATAAATGTCCTATAGCTGACAGGTGGTCAATTCAACGGTACTGAATCTCCAAATGTGTATAACATCCAAAAGGGGCCCGATGCGTACTTAAATCTTCACAGACACCCAGTGCTCAAAACAAAGATTGTGTGAATCCGTCACCGGAAGCATTAAAGGCTTACCAGACCCAGCTGGGAGCCAGGCATGTGTAGTAATCCTGCTGGAAAATTCTCCTGATCTTTTAGGCTTCAACAGTGCGGAATCCCAAACTTCCCAATAAGCGTATAAAATAGCACTTCAAGCAAGGGGTGAACTCCTCTCAGCCACCGTATGAGGACATATCAAATGCCGGGAAAAAACAAGAAGGAGCCCCAAATAGTGAAGTACAGTAAACAACTGATTTATTTATCCAAATAAAATGAGGGTACTCACACTTTGCGAGGTAGTTAAAAGCATGTACATAAAAAGCCGGCCGGCACACAAGCAACAACGAGCGGTGACGTCAGCGCGTCCTCCCGACGTACGTTTCGTCAGAGTTGACGTCGTTCTGAAATACATACTAAATCCACATCCAAAACAGAAGTTAATTAGTTGCTTCAATCAAATCAACAGGTATCTAATCATAATATTATCTGCAAAACATCATTGTTAATTATAAGGTGGAAACCAGTTCTCTGCATCTTGTATTTGTCTTAACATACATTCATTATAGTATGTAATTTTTATATAACATGACCTAAAGAGATGGATCCTAATTGGAATAGCTCTGTACAATACTTTTTGTTAATAGAACTGAATGTTCTGTTCAATAATTCATGATCTTGTTATAGAAAAAGTGCAATATTTTTAATTGAAATCAATCATGGAAGTCCTAATTTAAAAGATTTATGAAATAAAAAGTGCACTGGCAATGTAAATTAGTATTTCAGAGGGACTGAACTGAGGTAGGATTGTTAAAGTTCTGGGAAAAAATGCTTATTAGTGGTAGACCATAAATATGCCAATATTGTAGAGCTGGGTAAAATAAAATGTTATTATGCTAAAATAAAAATAATAGAGAAGAAAATTTGATATGTTTTTAAAAAAAGCAATGACAATGTCATCACTGCTGAGTTACTTTTTACTGTATCTGTGTAAAAGCTTCATTATTCAGAAAGTTTAATGAATTAATTTAAAATGGATCCGTCATAACTGGGCTTGCAGGGGACTATGGTTAGACCTGAACTCAAAAAGTGTATAGGGAATATTTAAAACTTTTAAAGTGAAATTATACTCAACTCCATTCCAGTGATGTGGTGTCCCGGTGCTCCCTCTGATATCTTCAGCCTCTTATCAGATTTCCAATCCATTTATGCCAAATGGGTCCAACAAACTGTCAAAATCACCAACTGTGTGTCTTCTCCTTTATTTACCTTTGCTTCCCACATATCTTCAACACACATGTGAAACCCAAAAGAAACTCAGTGTAGTATTTTATAAATAAATGGAAACAGGCATATCTATATTGTGCTCACATGTGAATATACCAGCATCAGTATACCATCGGTGATAAAGTGCTCCGCCCACCACGTGTGCAGCCTCTTACCAAGTAATCAAATTAAAACTGCATATCATCCCATTCCAGGTAGGTCAGCAGATCAACATCCCCTGGCGGTCCTCATCTCAATATACCTCAAAAGAAAATTACCCAAAATAGGCTAATACTGTGAAGATTAACACTGCAAACCATATGAATAAATATATCCTGCTCACATTTAAATCAATAGTAAAGTGCAGACCTGTGATGCTCACACCACATGCCAGCTTAATGTGCTCTAACCCCTTACCAGAGTTATGCCCTTTAAGGCACAAAATCTGGTAATCTTAGATCTCTCTTTCATTCTTTTTGCACTTTATGACGGGTATTGATGTTGACCACTGAGAAGATTGGAAGAGAGATCTTAGATTACCAGATTTTGTGCCTTTGGTAAGGGGTTAGTATACATTAAGCTGGAAAATTGACAGTTAATTGGACCCATTTGGCATTGGTGGATTGGAAATCTGGTAAAAGGCTTGGAAAGTCATCTGCAGAATAATATTCACCCTTTATAATTGTTCCTGAAGTGCTGAACATTTTCTGGATTAAAAATCCTATCCTATCCTGTGACTAAAGCTGCATGATACTAGATGCAAAGACATAATATCAATGCAGTAAAAGGAAACATTGGTAGTGGATTACATACAAGCTTTGTAAATCTACCCTTTTCTGTTTGAGGCTTGTAAATTGCAAATTAAAAAAAAAAAATATTTGAAAAAAAAAAAGATAATGCAAAGATCATTAGGGACAAATCAATGCATGAAGGTAAAAAAAAACCTTCTGGGTGCAATAGTCCCCCCAGCCCCCCCATTACTTACCTGAACTCCATCTTGATCCAGCAATGTGCACGAGAGCATCTGCTCTCCAGGGACTCCCACATTCTCATCGATTAAAGGTCTAAGACCGAAGTAGAAATATCTTACACCAACCAAATTAGAATTTACCAACAACAAAGTGGATGACTTTATGCCATTAAGGCGAGGGGACAGTGGAGCAAAGGGGAGAAAGCAAGCAAAAAACAAAAGAAAAGGCTGAATATAATCCAGAGGTGAGTCCAGAGGACAGACCTGAGGTAACTGTACAGTGAAAGGGGTGAATATACAGGTGAAAGGTTACACTCATTGGTGTTTTCCCACAGATGTTTTCACATTGACACCAATCCTGCGCTCAGCTGACTGAAGATCTGCTCGGCAACCAAGGTAAATCATCCTAGCAGCGCACTAGGAACCCTAAACATAAACCAGGAAGAACCAGCAAAGCAGCCCCAGAGAGACGTGTACTTAACAGTTACTATAGCCTTCAATTAAGAATATAATAAATTTAAAAACAAATGTTTGACAGGGGTGACAATCCCATGCAAGGGGCTTTAGCATTTTGCTGCAGGCAGAGGGTACAGGCGCGTCGCCCACTGCTGACAGCCTGTCAAATTCTTTGAGATTCTGACAGCTTCTGCGTCCAAACAGTGCTGGGGGGGGGGGAGGGTGTACCTAGTGGTACTTCTATTTATGCACTGAG
>BLSH010276815.1:715092-739829 GCA_018402905.1 Glandirana rugosa | reverse complement strand
TGCACAGGTGTGTCACTCTACAGGCAGACTAAGGGGACCCCCCAAGCATGATATTTATAGGAATTTTTCATTTTTATTGTTTTACCCCCAAGCATGATATTTATAGGAATTTTTCATTTTTATTGTTTTACTTTAAGCATCATTAAGATCACTGCTCCTTTAACCACTTCCCTAACTCTGTATACAGAATGACGGCCGGGAAGTGGTTCAGTTATCCTGACTGGGCGTCATGTGACGTCCAGCAGGATAACAAGCCAGCACGCGCCCACGGGGCCTCGCAGCGTGGCGATCAGCGATGTGGTGTGTCAGTATGACACACCGCATCTCCGATCGTGGTAAAGAGCTTCTGTCAGAAGCCACATGATCAGCTGTGATGAATCACGGCTGATCACAGTGTAAACAGGAAAAGCCGCATATTGTCTTTTCCTCTACTCGCGTCTGCAGACGCAACTAGATGAGAGCCAATCAGCAGCTCTCCTGATGGGGGGGGGGGTCTGCACTGATTGTTTATCAGTGCAGTCCCCCTAAGACTGCTACTCAAGACCACCAGGGAGCCCACCTAGGACCACCAGGGAATGCCCACCCAGGACCACCAGGGAGACAACCAGGGAAGCCCACCCTGACCACCAGGGAGCCCGTCCAGGAACCACCAGGCAAGGGGCACAGTACTCAAAAGGGATGGCATTCAGTGCCAACTTGGATGCCACCCAGGACCACCGGGGAAGGACCACCAAGCAAGTGCCATCTAGCAATGTCGCCTATCAGTGACCACCAGTGCCACCTATCAGTGCCCAGTGCCACCTATCAGTGCCCACCAGTGCTGCCTAAGTGCCCATCAGTGCTGCCTAGGAGAGCCAATCAGTGCCGTTTATGAGTGCCCTTTAGTGACGCTTATCAGTACCACCTATCAGTGCCCATCAGTGCCACCTATCAGTGCCCATCAGTGCCGCCTATCAGTGCTGCATATATGTGCCTCATCAGTGCCACCTCATCAGTGCCAATCAATACTGCCTCATCAGTGCCCGTCAGTGATGGAGAAAATGTACTCATTTACAAAGTTTTGTAACAGAAACAAAGAAAAACTTTTTTCTTTAAATTTTCGGTCTTGTTTTATTTGTAGCGCAAAAAATAAAAACCCCAGAGGTGATCAAATACCACCAAAAGAAAGCTCTATTTGTGGGAACAAAATGATAAAAATGTTGTTTGGGTACGCACGACCGCGCAATTGTCATTCAAAATGTGACAGCGCTGAAAGCTGAAAATTGGTCTGGGCGGGAACACCATAAGTGCCTGGTATTGAAGTGGTTAAAAACAATTATTTTAAAAACTTTCTTTTCCAGGGCACTACCCAGTTCTCCATACACTTTTTATGGCCAATAACTTGCATACAAGCTTCCAATAAGGACTTGGGAATTCGCAGGTTTGAGCCCCATTAACTTCCACTATTCCAGCATATGTGAGCTGACAGGCACTTCGCCGACAATAGTGTGCTGTTCCATTTGCATGTGCACCCAGTTTCTGAGAGTTGAAGTCTTAATTGCCTTTAATTCTGCGCTATTTTCCTGCACCGCAGGATCGCATATGGGAGCTATAGTAAATGACCCCCTTTGTTACCTCAAGTAGGTTCATGTCAGCTGTCATCACCAAGGCCCAACTCACAGCAATACCCATACCTTTTTTTTTTTACCTTACTGATGAACCCTGAATGCTCCTTGAACTTTGCTGTCTCAGGATAGTGCACGCTAATGAACACAACAAGGAGTGCACTAGCCAATGACAATTCTTTATTACTGCTTTTGTATTATCTTCTGCATGTAAATGACGCTAATAATAAAAATGTCTCTTCAAGGATACACCCGCTCTTGTAAAAATCATCTTGATTTATTTTTACTTTTTATCTTTCCTCCTCTAATAATGCCTAAACCAATTTTATTTCACATCTTACATATGTCACAGAGGAAGCAACACTGGGATTTCACACCTCATTACTGCACAGCTCAATGGTTTTATAATACATTCAAGTAACCCTAGGTTGCTAATTGTTAAAACAGCTTGTCTGTATATATAGTAAACTTATGTTCATTCTAAAATGTACTAATCTGCTAAATTAATGCCGGTATATAACTTTAATTTAGAAATACAGCAGGTGTCATTTCAGCTACCACATGGAACTGTATTGGACTTCATTGTTGGCAAATGTTCTGTAATTACTTTACCCATCAGCTGACTTTAGTAAAAATACCAACACCACAGCAGCACATGGGTCATAGGGTTGCCTTCTCATCCCTTTAAACCTGAACACATATGAATTACACAGGTTCTGAGGGCAATTTAATGCAGATAAAGTACCAAGTGAGTTTAATTGCCACCTTAATCAGCCACAGAACCTTTGTAATTAATACGTGTTTGGTTTTTAAAGGGATGAGGTGGCAACCCTAGTCCAGTGTTTCCCAACCCAGTCCTCAAGGCACACCAACAGGTCATGTTTTCAGGATTTCCCTCAGATGAAACAGCTGTGGTAATTACTAAGGCAGTGAAACTGATCAAATCACCTGTGCAAAATAATGGAAATCCTGAAGACATGACCTGTTGGTGTGCCTTGAGGACTGGGTTGGGAAACACTGCCCTAGTCAACCACCATGTGTCATAGATGTGTCAGGATGCTTTATGGTTTCCCACTTGCCAAATGCATCTTATGTGGTCACATTCTGGCAGCATCAACAGTATTAATGTCTTACTAAACCCACAACAGTAAAATCGGTCTGTATATGCAGTAAACCATGCTTGTTATACTCGCTATGGAACCTAAGGGGTTAATCTTTTCCATTGTGTAAAAAAGCTATTTGATCCTGTCTTCTCTGATCCTCCCCTTCTTCCACTGTCCCCAATCTATCTCCTGATAAGACAGAGCCTTTGGAGTCACTCTGCACATACTCAGTTTGGTGTATGTTGCTAGAGAGTTTTTTTTTTTGTGAGGGTGCATGTGATCAGCACAGGGCCAATCAGCACTGTCCAGACAGAGGGTCAGTGGTCCTGCAGGCTCATAGGGCAGTCAAAGTACAATGAAAACACTTCCTACAAGCTTTAACCAGACACTGATATAAGTCAAAAGACTGCTATATACTGCTGATGAGAAAAGATATTTAGCAGTTTATATTTATTAAAATAATTGCATTTCCATGTCTGTGTACTGTGGGAGACCAGATACAGTGAATGCAGGCTCCTGGCTTTAGTAACACTTTTAGCTTATCACAAATAGTGGATTATCCAGCAATCCTTGAGAGTGTTTGACATTGGATTATGAGACCTCTGTTAGGATTCTCTAATGAATCGAATAAATGAAATACAATTAGAAACACCACACATTTGTCTCTATAAAGCTGGCCATACATGGATCGAAATTCAGCCAGTTCAGCAGGGACTAGCCTAATTTCGATCCATGTATGTGCAGGCTGTGTGTACTCAAGTTAATCAATCGATCAGCTTCGGTACAACCAGATTGTTCTAAGTGTGATTGCTGCCAGCGGCTCTAGGTGCTAGCAGTAATCATTGTATTATGCTGAACGGGAAGTCTCCCTGCCAAACAACCCCCCCCCCCCCGCCACTGCTGCCGCTGGCAGAATACTGATTGTGGTGATGGGGGTGATAGAGTGATTTTATTTCCTTCCAGGAAAGGAAGGAAAGAAAATTAATTTGTCTATGGCTTGCCTAAGAATGCTATGACATTGTTCATTGCTTTTAATTGTTTCTGGTATTGGAGAGACTCCCCTCAGCCCACTCCTTACGGTTAAACGCATCGTAGGGGTGATTCTCAGTCAGGGACATATTGTATGCGGTCTGTGGTTGAATAAAGCTTTATGAAGTAGTGACATCATTGATGTGCGGTTTGCACTTTGTTACATTCTGAGTTGTTGAATGTGTTTTGAAGCATACAGTCTTTTAAAAGCCATCATCAGAAAAGTAGGATACCCTGTCTCTGATATGGTTATTATTTATAAATGTGTCTTGTTGCCTCATGCTACATTGAACAAAAAGTGTGCAATGCTGATTCTCAGTACCTGCAGTCTATGGGAATTAAAGATCCTGACAAACCTTTGCCCGACCATACAATTTATGTGAAGCCAAAAACTTTTTTCTTTTTATGGTTTGTATAGAGTGGGGAAGGATTATAAGTCCTGTTGGGTTATTACTGCTATAGGGGGCTTCACTAGAGAGATTTTCTCTCACTTCTTATTTTGCTGACAATGGTTTCCCCAGACGGGAATTAAGAGAAAATCTAAAACTGGGACACCAATATAAATGAGTGTTTGACATGGGTTCTAGCCTTCCCCTACTCTACTAAAGAAAATCATAATTTTTTTTGCCCGTGTTGTTGTTGGAGAGTTACTCTCACTTCCTGTCTTGCAGATTTTACCAGGCATTGAGTGAGGGTAACTCAATAGCAACACACTAACTTCACACATTCTGTCTGGTGAAACCATCTCTCTAACGTAGCCCTGGATATAAGTAGAAACCTGACAGGAGTTCTATCCCTTCCCCATTCCACCCCCCCCCCAAAAAAAGTTTTGGCTTGACATTCACTTTAAGTTGACCTAAACTGTAGGGGTCTTCCTGGTTGGTCTTAGGGGTAGCTGAGCAATATGCATATAGTTTTTTTTCAATGTGGGGCCAATATGTGATGTGTGCTACCAACCTCTATATCAGGGGTAGGCAACCTGCGGCCCTCCAGCTGTTGCTAAACTAAAAGTCCCATCATGCCTCTGGGAGTAATTGTACCCATCAGCCTTGCAATGCCTCATGGGAAATGTAGTTCTACAACAGCTGGAGGGCCGCAGATTGCCTACCCCTGCCCCTATATCCTTGTAAAATGCATACTGCTAGCTTCTTCTCTTAGCCAGTATAAATGTACATTTATTACATATTATGCGTCTGAATTGTCCTTTGGGTGACCTGAGAGCAGACAAGCTCTAAGAACATGCCAATCCAATTTGGCTGAAGACCTCTCAAAACAATCTTCCAAAAGCCGTAATTGGATAATTCCATCTGCATTTTAGCTCCAGCTTCTTCTAGTAACCTGCAGAAAATCAGAAATAACTGCCAGTCTCTATAATTATTAGCCTGCCTCAGCTTTAGGAGGCCAAAATTATCTGGCTGCATAGTGATTTATGCGGATAGAAATAGAATGTGTCAAATAAATGAAGATAAATGTAATGTATATATAGTGTGAGACCCTCTGTACAATAGATATGATAGAAATTAGTGTTTTGTATCACTAAGGGAATTGGCTTTGGGATTGAGTTTAGGTAGGGGCAGCAGAGGAGGACAGGGGCAGCAGAGGAGGACAGCCTTAATAGTTTTGCTATGGAGACCCATCACACATGGTTACAACTCTAATTGCAAGTCTACAGATTGTACAGGAAAATAGACTCCAAAATAATACAGTGTTGCTACAGTATATAGCATGATAGCTTCTAGCAAGAGTTGGCTTTAAATAATAACTTGTTTTCAAGATAATCCAACATCAAACATCTCCGGGCACCATAGTACACAGATCTGTGGTGCTAGGTTTTACATTTACAGGATATATACGATACATATGGATTCTGTTGAAATGTTTGCATATTCATATAGTTTCTTGCATTTGTTTGAAGGTGGCTAAGTGCAGTGAGGCTATAGACCAGTGATGGCGTACCTTGGCACCCAAGATGTTTTGGAACTACATATCCCATGATGCTCAGCTACACTGCAGAGTGCATGAGCATCATGGGAAATTTAGTTCCAAAACATCTGGGGTGCCAAGGTTGCCCATCAGTGCTATAGACTTATGTATTGCTTCATTGTCACTAAAATGTGTACATTGGTTTTAAATGTGTCTGTGACAGCAAGCTGGCATGTAATATCATACGCAAAATATTCAAAATTCATATTTCAATCTGTTGATGTGTGTCATGTTTTCCTAAGTGTATTATGGTCATGAAATCGCTATGTTGTATTTTTTGTATTAAGAATATGTTATGTCATTCTGGTGCTTTAGCACATTGCTCTCTCTAGCTGTACACCCAATATCCTAGTTTATTGCTTAATTGAAATACATTTTTACCTATTCACAGAAGTTTAGACTTGAAAAATAAATACATATAAACCAGATTTAAATTATTTATAGTCAAAATGGTTATGGGTTAGAATTTTGCAGATAGTAAATATACATTTAGGAGGATTTTAGAGGCCATTGTTGTTGACATTTTGTAAAAGTATAACAGAAATGCAATTTTATCTGTATAAGAATATCCACTTTGATATAAACTATAGTTGCAAGACAGTATCCAATTGTACACTTTAGTCCTTAAAATGTATGGCCGCATAAAAACACATGCCCCTTATGGTCATCTTCTAGCTGTCTGTGATCAAACTATGCCCTCTGTTATTTTAAGATATATGCTGTAATGAAATTCTGGTAAAGTAATTCTGATATGTATATAGAGTATAAGGCAGTCGTTCTCAACTCCGGTTCTCGGGACCCCCCAACAGGCCAGGTTTGCAGGATAACTGAAATACATCACAGGTGATATCATTTGCTGCTCAGTGATTGCAGTATTCTAGTCTGCATCTCCCCAAGGTAATACTTAAAATCTGGCCTGTTGGTGGGACCCGAGGACCGGAGTTGAGAACCACTGGTATAAGGTGTAAAGTAATGGATGTCAATTGAATGGCTTGCATCTTTTCGCCTGCATGCTGCAGTACCATTCCATAAAATGCTATAGTGCTCCAGAGTTTGGCCATATATCCTCCACAGTCCATTCTAATTTGGATTGGCTTCATTTTCTTTGTCTTGCTTGACTAAGAATAACAACAAGACTAATCAGCATAAATGGCTTGACCCTAGTCTTGGGCTTAAGGACAGAGAAAGCTGGAACCTTGAAGCAACTAAACAGACGCATGGCTAGATTGATATTGTAGAGAACAGGAAAAAAGAGGATAGGTCAAAATTGGGACTGGATGGCAACAATTGTAGAGACCCTAGTTGCAATACTGAAATTACATGATGAATGAATGCTATTTTGATACAAATAATGCATTTCTGCAGTCACACTGAGGGAGGGATGGAGGAACTGGCGGTATGAGCTGAAAATTGCTACCCTAAATATGGGTGTAACATGTTCCTAAAGGTGAACTTATCCTTTTACATAGTTACATAGTTGGTAAGGTTTAATAAAGACACCAGTCCATCCAGTTCAATGTGTGTGTGTGTGTGTGTGTGTGTGTGTGTGTGTGTGTGTTCATGTAGAAAAAAAATCATATCCCATATGCCTGTATATTGTGCTCGCTAAGATGCCCATCTAAGAGGGTTTTTTTAAACTATCAATACTTCCTGCTGACACCACAGATTGTGGAAGTGAGTTCCACATTCCTACTGCCCTAACAGTGAAAAAAACCCTACGCAGGATTAAACTGCTTCTCCTTCAATTTAATTGAGTGGCCCGTGTCTTCTTATACTCCCTCAGACTGAATAGCTTATTCCCTAGGCTAGAACCACTATTGAGGTATGTGTATATCCCTATCATATCTCCTCTCAAGCATCTCTTCTCCAGGGAGAATAAGTGTAATGTTAGTAGTTGTTCCTCGTAACTGAGGTCCATCCAGTTCAACCTGTGTGTGTGTGTGTGTGTCCATGTAAAAAAAAAAAAAATATATATATATATATATATCCCATATCCCTGTATATTGTGCACACTAAGATGCCCATCTAAGAGTTTTTTTTAAAACTATCAATACTTCCCGCTGACACCACCGATTGTAGAAGTGAGTTCCACATCCTTACCACCCTAACAGTGGAAAAAAACCCTACGCAGTTTAAGGCTAGAATCACCATTGAGATATTTGTATATCACTATCATATCTCCTCTCAAGCATCTCTTCTCCAGGGAGAAGTGTAATGTTAGTAGTCGTTCCTTCATGTTCCCTATCATGTTAAATCCAAACTTGTGCTTTGCCCGAAAAATTATTATTTTCAATTGTTTTTATTTTTTTACAGATGCCCCTGCCTTGTTTCCTATGTATTGATTGGTTTTGTGGCATACAAAGCATAAGCTCTTACAGATGACGTTGGCAGGTGGAGAATGTATGACTGCTGACTGCATAGCTTTGATTTATAAAGAATAGGACAGTTCCCCTTGGAAGATGGTTGATAAGCGAATCATTTTCAAATGGTCTTTGAGATGCCACCTGCAGTGTTCCATGGTGGTCAACCACTCATAGCAACTCATGCGAGTCTCCCCCTTACAAAATAATAGGTATGGTCTGCAAGCAGTCAGTAGGTGATTTCAAGTGTTTAGGGAGCTATTCACTACTGTTTCTCTACTATTTTCTGTATTCTGAAAATGTCATCAGTACGTGAGCCACTTCTGTTCACTCTGCAATATATCTTTGAAAAGTTTCTGATATTGAAATATTAAAATTTTGGCTTGGTCTAGCTTTGGGTCATGGCTTTATGGGCTGGGGGGGGGGGGGGCTTCAAGTGTGTGCTCTTCGATCTTCTTCACAGAAAGGTTAAAGATTGGATGAATTACCAATAGATATGTCTGTTGAGTAATTCTGAGATATCCCCATCGCATGATGGAAAATCTTTGCAACAGGACAGAGATAAAAACAAAAACACATTTTTAGCAGAGTGGAGGTGATTAAAACTTAAAGCAGAGCTCCGGGCTCTTTCAGGAAAAAAAAAGAAAAGTCAGCAACTACAAATACTGTAGCTGCTGACTTCTAATATTAGGACACTTACCTGTCCAGGAATCCAGCGGTGTCCTCAGGTGCTTCCACCACCTTGCGGCTTCATAGCCGGATCCCTACTGTGCATGTGCGAAGCACGCTTTGTGAATGGCCCTGCAACTGAGGAAGGAGGAGGGGGGCCGAGCTTCCGGCTGAGTAGGTCACGGCGAACTCACCTGGAAATGGGAGTGGGTATCTGTCAAAACCAGGTACCCACTCCCCCCTCTGCCCCCCCCCCATCTCTGAAAGGTGCCAAATGTGGTAGTGGAGGGGGGAAGGAGGCAGACAGAACTTTTGGGTCGAGCTCTGCTTTAAAATATCTTGCTAAAATAAATTGGCTGAAATTGGGTTTTAAATGTGCAACTAAAGCAAATGGCAATCTTGTCTATCAGATTTGAATGTTTTTGAATCGCAGCACCACATAAGCGCACACACTATGGCAATCCACCCCCCCAAGTCCACCCACAGAAGCCCCGATTTAGGACTTTAGGAACACCATATATAACCTAACTTTTCTCAAAACTGTCAAACATATATTCCACTGTAATGATGATTAAGCAAAATATATAGCACAAATTGTGAATTTGGATTCAGCAAAAAAGAGAATAATCTTATAATTCATCTTCCCTTTAAGTAAATATGTTGGTCCTTAGTGCCCAGGCTGAAATGATGAAAGGTGCGAAATTTACAAGAGACACTGACGTCAGTGAAGTGCTTAAACAGAGGAAACAACTGTTTGCATTGACAACCGTCAGGCAGAGATAAGATGTTATAGGCATTAAATATTTTGAGTTGTGTGCTCTGGCACAGACACCTAGCTTACTATGAGCATTTAACCCACATTATAATCATATTCAGAATAACAATAAAGATAATAAAAGTGAGACTATAACAATAACCCTGGAGACACTGATTTTTTACTGCAGAATCATAAAAAGTTCTGATCAAAAAGTTTGTTTTGAAATAGTGAGCTTGTGAAATTGCTTCAAGCTGATGTAAACCCTAACTAAATGACATGTAATAAACAATTTCCATTTTTTTTAAGTGAAATACCTCTCTTTTTATTTTCCTTTGATGCATTATAGTGCTGCTGATCTGCAGCCTCTTTGCATCCATTGCATAATGGTGGGTTTCCTGACATCAGTGAACCAAGTCTAGCTAATGTGTGTTGAATCAGCTGCACTAGTCAGGGACAAGGGGTGGGCAGGAGAGGCAGCTGCCCTGGGGCACTGTGGTATCATATGAGGTGGTAGGGCACTGCTTGGAAAGTTCCTAACTTCAAGTTGACAGGAGTAGTAACAGCAGCTTGGGGAGACAAGCCAGGTCTGGACAGAGTCTAGGGGAGGTGCAGGATGTGGTCTCTTTCCCCTTCAGTTCCTCCCTCCTGCCACTGCAGCTCTCCTGGATTGGACTGCTGGATTGCCACTGTGCAGTGTCCATTTACCCGCCCCCATCTCCTCTCTGCTTGAGGGGGAGGGAGGGGATTTTTGCTGACACATAATGTTGCCGTTTGACATCTTCACCCTGGAAGCTAGATGACATTGTTCCAGCACTGCATGTAGTCTCCTTTGGAAGTCTCTGTGACCATGCAAGAGCATGATCCGGAGACAGGAACAACTGTTGTCACCCTTTTAAAGGAAATGCCTGAACAAGGACTTTTACAGCAGGATCACCAGATCTTATTTTACTTAAAGCTGCAGATATAAAAAATATTGTAAATTACTATTGAAAATACATTATCATGGGAAGGCTTATATGAGTTTTTTTTGACTGGGTACACATAATATGCTCTAAAACAGAATTATAGAGGAACTTCACTCTTCCCTGCTTCTTCCCATTCCCTTTTACCAGTTATGCTTTTATTATTATTATTTCTCTTTAGTACACATGTTCTAAGGTGCTGCACAAATTGTTGGCGCTATATAAAGCCTGTATAATAATAGTAATGATAATTAAACATACTCACCAGCCCAGCAAATCCAGCTTTGTCCTGCTGTATCTGCTGCCACAGCTCTCACCTGCCTCTGAAAGAAGTTCCAGGAGATTCAGATGATTAGTTAAAACATTATCATGCCCCATCCAATCCCTGGAAGGGGGGCATTTAGAAGGTGGCTGGGGAGGTGATAAATGTGCACAAGGCCTGAAAAGAAGGTTCCTTTTCCTCAAGGGAGGGTTCCAGGTCTCATGGGGCTGTTGCCCCTGGAGGCAGCTCCACTAAGACAAAAAGCTGCAGTCTAAGCCTCAGCAGCTGCTGGGCTAAAGGCTTGGGGAAGTTTACCACCTTCTTTCACATTTGAAATGTTTTATTGTTTTTTGATTAAAAGACACAAACAATAACAAATATAACGTATGTAAATACCATAGCACACAGAAATATATAACATATAACATACCAGTTGAAAGACAACATGTACGTAAAACAAGCATTAATCAGAGTTCTTTTGATAGATATCTGACAAAGCAAATAATGTAACTAGAGCAAAGATGGTTTACCCATTTACATTCAAGACAAGAAGATGGTTTCCAGGAATTTATGAATTTTGCTTGTGTGTATGGCAGAATATAATTCATATTCCTTTACCGGGTTGAGTTGGAATTTGACATCTGAAATGTTTGGAATTATGGAGCTTCTCCATTTGCCCATAATTAGCAGTCTGGTGGCAAATAGTATGTGCATAACTAGGGTACTATTATGTGGAAAGAGTTTTATTCTCACACTAAGAATGGCTAAGGAAGGCGAAGGGTTTGTTAGTATTCCCGTGGTCTCAGATATGAAGGAAAATACTTTTTTAAATATGAGAGCAATCCCAAGAATGTGGAGAAGAGAGCCTGCATGGGAGCATCCCCTCCAGCAGTGGTCATGATCAGGAAGGTTGCCGCCTTTGCTGGAGGGCACTGAGCTCTTGGTCTGGAGAAGGATCTACAAAACGGAAGTAAGAAAATCCCGCGCTGATAAGTCCTCTTGTGGAAAACGACCAAATGGGCAAAGGTGAATGTACCGATGTGTGCAGCCCTCCTTGGACGGGGAAATCCAAAAGTGACTAAAAACAAGAGAAAAAGGAAGGCGCACGACCTAGTGCATTACCAAAAATAATTTTATTAAAATTGATAGCAAGAGAGGGTACTCACAAAGGGTCAGGAGTTGAGAAGTAGTGGGTGCACAACCTGTGCAGACAGAGTAAAAGCTGACGCGTTTCAGGGGCACACCCCCTTCCTCGGAGCTTTGCTACCCTGGACTGTCAGACCCAAAAGATATAAATGTTGTAAAAGTTACTGCACAGATGCTGCTGGTTGCGTTAATTGGCCACTAATTGTGATTGAACAATTGTGATCAATCAAGTGTCAATCGTGAGCCAATAATCACAGAATTGCCTCATGGGTGTGCATAATTTACATAATTTAAAAGAGTATTTGAAATAGTTTCAACTATTATTATGTAAATTATGCACACCCATGAGGCAATTCTGTGATTATTGGCTCACGATTGACACTTGATTGATCACAATTGTTCAATCACAATTAGTGGCCAATTAACGCAACCAGCAGCATCTGTGCAGTAACTTTTACAACATTTATATCTTTTGGGTCTGACATTCCAGGGTAGCAAAGCTCTGAGGGAGGGGGTGCGCCCCCGAAACGCGTCAGATTTTACTCTGTCTGCACAGGTTGTGCACCCACTACTTCTCAACTCCTGACCCTTTGTAAGTACCCTCTCTTGCTATGAATTTTAATAAAATTATTTTTGGTAATGCACTAGGTGTGTGCGCCTTCCTTTTTCTCTTGTTTTTAGTCACTTTTGGATTTCCCCGTCCAAGGAGGGCTGCACACATCGGTACATTCACCTTTGCCCATTTGGTCGTTTTCCACAAGAGGACTTATCAGCGCGGGATTTTCTTACTTCTGTTTTGTAGATCCTTCTCCAGACCAGAAGAGAAGGAGAAGGATCTAACTAATCTCCCTCACTTAGAAACTACCTGCAGATGCTGGGTGTCAGACAGCTCCCAGGATACTGTGAGCAAAGACCTTGCTGAGGACTAATAGCTGTGCAAGTGCCATAAGGGAACTAAGTGCCAGAAATAGTTTTATGGGCTGCTGCTGTAGGGTCCTAGACACACTGGCCATTCCCTACTGCTTTCAGAAAAGTTAATTTTAAAGAAAAAATTGTCCTCCTACTGTTGTTACTGATTGTTTTGGAGTATCCCGTGTGACTATAAACACCTCTTCTACTGAACTTCTCAATCAATTTGGGTTGAACTGGATGAACGTGTGTTTTTTCACCCAGATTAACTATGTAACTATGTATAAATAATAAAAAGACATCCCCTAGACCAGGGTTTCTCAACCAGGGTTCCTCCAAAGGTTGCTAGGGGTTCCTTGAGCAATGGTCAATTTCTACCTCTCAGATGAATTCCCAATGACATCATTGATCTTTTTAGCTATCTGTAAGGGGGTAATTCTTCCCAGGGACCACAAATGTAAGGAGCATTCTTCCCATTGACCATCACACTAATGTATCATGAGTTGTAGATTTTTCATTTTATCAGGGGTTCCCCAAGACTTTATGAATTATTTCAAAGGTTCCTCGGTGTTGAAAAGGTTGAGAAAGGCTGTCCTAGACCAAGCCTGAATTGTCAGTGTGTGGACTGTGATTGTGTGACTGGCAGTTTTTGTACTACTGTGGGAGAACCTGTCTATTTCCAGCGGCCCCTCTTCTATATCCGTATGAGACATACAGTATCTCACAAAAGTGAGTACACCCTTTACATTTTTGTAAATATTTTATTATATCTTTTCATGTGACATCACTGAAGAAACTACACTTTGCTACAATGTAAAGTAGTGAGTGTACAGCTAGTATAACAGTGTAAATTTGCTGTCCCCTCAAAATAATTCAACACACAGCCACTAATGTCTAAACCACTGGCAACAAAAGTGAGTACACCCCTAAGTGAAAATGTCCAAATTGGGCCAAAAGTGTCAATATTTTGTGTGGCCACATTATTTTCCAGCACTGGCTTAACCCTCCTGGAGTTCACCAGAGCTTCACAAGTTGCCACTGGAGTCCTCTTCCACTCCTCCATGATGACATCACGAAGCTGGTGGATGTTAGAGACCTTGCGCTCATTCCACCTTATGTTTGAGAATGCACCACAGATGCTCAATAGGGTTTAGGTCTGGAGAAATGCTTGGCCAGTCCATCACCTTTACCCTCAGCTTCTTTAGCAAGGTAGTGGTCATCTTGGAGGTGTGTTTGGGGTCATTATTATGTTGGAATACTGCCCTGTGGGCCAGTCTCCAAAGGGAGAGGATCATGCTCTGCTTCAGTATGTCACAGTACATGTTGGCATTCATGGTTCCCTCAATGAACTGTAGCTCCCCAGTGCCGGCAGCACTCATGCAGCCCCAGACCATGACACTCCCACCCCCATGCTTGACTGTAGGCAAGACACACTTGTCTTTGTACTCCTCACCTGGTTGCCGCCACACACGCTTGACACCATCTGAACCAAATAAGTTTATCTTGGTCTCATCAGACCACAGGACATGGTTCCAGTAATCAATGTCCTTAGTTGCTTGTCTTCATCAAACTGTATGCATGCTTTCTTGTGCATTATCTTTAGAAGAGGCTTCCTTCTGGGATGACAGCAATGCAGACCAATTTGATGCAGTGTGCAGCGTATGGTCTGAGCACTGACAAGCTGACCCCCCACCCCTTCAACCTCTGCAGCAATGCTGGCATACATCTATTTCTCAACTCAACTTCTTTTGGCCTGTTCTGAGTGGAACCCATCCTGTTAAACTGCTGTATGGTCTTGGCCACCATGCTGCAGCTCAGTTTCAGGGTCTTGGCAATCTTCTTATAGCCTAGGCCATCTTTATTATAGAGCAACAATTCTTTTTTTTCAGATCCTCTGAGAGTTCTTTGCCATGAGGTGCCATGTTGAACTTACAGTGACCAGTATGAGAGAGCGAGAACACCAAATTTACCACACCTGCTCTCCATTTACACCTGAGACCTTGTAACACTAATGAGTCATGTGACACTGGGGAGGGAAAATGGCTAATTGGGCCCAATTTGGACATTTTCACTTAGGGGTGTACTCACTTTTGTTGCCAGTGGTTTAGACATTAGTGACTGTGTGTTGAGTTATTTTGAGGGGGCAGCAAATTTACACTGTTATACAAGCTGTACACTCACTACTTTACATTGTAGCAAAGTGTCATTTCTTCAGTGTTGTCACATGAAAAGATATAATAAAATATTTACAAAAATGTTAGGGATGTACTCACTTTTGTGAGATACTGTATGTACAGTATACTGTATATAGCATTGAAACATAATCATTATACAAGCAGTTTGAAGATAATCTGTCTAAAGTACCTTTTTCACATATTATCAAATGTTTACATCTGCCCTCTTGAGCAATAGTAGCAGTGACATTTAAGAATAAGTTATCTTGCAATGTGTGGGTGGGGAAGGTCATGCTTTTCTAACAGTCATTTGATCTGTTCCATCTTCTTTATCTCTCTATGCTACAGAAGGAGAAATGATAATACAGGTGGGGACTAATAACATAACTTGAGCACTACACAAGCTGATATTATTTTATAGCAGGTAAAATTATATGGAACGGGGTGTTCATCAATATTCATTTTTATATGTCCCTTAATCTGAGCCTGCAAAAATGTGTACCAATTTGTTCCATGGCTTTAACTCTGCCATGTCTGAGCCTACTGCAACCTTGTCCTTGTCCCCAAACACATTGGAGAATGAGAGGGAGGTTGCAGAGCACAGTACTTATTATTATTATACAGGATTTTTATAGCACCAGCAGTACACATCCTTACACACACTGTAAAATGCTTGCTGGATTTACCCACAATTGATTGTGCAAACCTAAGAATGCATTGTTACAGTTCCCCTGTGGTTTGGGAAGAAACCAAAAGACACATTGACAGTTGACACATTGACAGTAAAGCCTCGTACACACGATACGATTTTCGGACGACAGAACATCCGTTTTTTTGTTGGATGCTTGTCTCATGTTGAAAGTGAAGAGCATACTAACAATACGAAAATATTTGTGCGACAAACTCAACATCAGCGACATAATGTTTTGAATATTTTTGCATCTTTTTTTCGTTTCTGAGCATGCGTATCCTCGGTAGTACGATTTTTTTCGTACGAAAACCGTATTAACAGAAAGAAAATCGGACATCGCGTTGTCGTATGACAAAAATTTTAGAGTCTGCACATCCAGCTTTTGTCTGACGAAAACGCAAAATCGGCTGT
Organism: Glandirana rugosa; assembly: GCA_018402905.1. Taxonomy (NCBI): domain Eukaryota; kingdom Metazoa; phylum Chordata; class Amphibia; order Anura; family Ranidae; genus Glandirana; species Glandirana rugosa. The sequence continues at coordinate 723,769 of BLSH010276815.1, read as the reverse complement.
CGAAAGGAGCATACTAACGATAAGAATTTCGGACTACAGGCCGTCGAATGAAAATTCCCATCCGAAATTCGCATCATGTGTATGGGCCTTAAGACTCTGTTCATATCTCCACATTCTGAATCGCGGGTCAAATCACTGCGATTCTGTCCACAATCCAGCCAAGATTCAAACAGAGCCTTAAGCTGGCTACAGTGGGTAGAATTTTGAATGAATATTCTTAAAATAGGTTCTAAGAAAGTGCATTTGTTTTTCTAATCATTAGTGGGTCAAATAAACATTTGTCTTTGACTGCAATGATGGAAATATTTGAAGGAGAAGGATAGGAAATTTTTCTTGAATAAACTGATTTCTAACAGTGTATGTGGTTTTCATTCGGTAAAGTCATTCATTCCAAAATTAAATGTTAAAAGAAAGAAATCTTTAAAACAACAAACAAATGTTCAGACGATTTTTGTACGAGGTTTCCTAAGACCCCTTTCACACTGAAGCGCCACTAAAACAGTGCTAAAGCAACAGTTGTTTTTGTGGTGCTTTAGCTGCGCTTTTCGGGCACCAGTGGGCTGTTTTTCTTTAAGGTCGCGTGATAACGTGACCTTAACCACTTCAATACCAAGCCTGTTTTTTGGGTTCGGTGTTTACCAGTTAAAAACATTTTTTTTTGCTATAAAATTACTTAGAACCCCCAAACATTATATATTTTTTTTCCTAACACCCTAGAGAATAAAATGGCGGTCATTGAAAAAATTTATGTCACACCGTATTTGCGCAGCGGTCTTACAAGCGTGCTTTTTTTTGAATAAATTCAGTTTTTTTAGTTAAAAAATAAGAAAACAGTAAAGTTAGGCCAATTTTTTTCCATATTGTGAAAGATAATGTTATGTCAAGTAAAATGATACCCAACATGTCATGCTTTAAAATTGCGTCCGCTCGCGGAACGGTGATAAACTTTGCAAATTAAAAATCTCCATTGGCGGCATTTAAAAAATTCTACAGGTTAGCAGTTTTGCGTTACAGAGGAGGTCTAGAGCAATAACTGTTGCTCTCGCTCTAACAATCGCGGCGATACCTCACATGTGTGGTTTGAACACCGTTTTCATATGTGGGCGGGACTTACCTATGCGTTCGCTTATGCGCGCGAGCTCGGCGGGACGGAGTGCTTTAAATTTTTTTTTTTTAATTATTTATTTTGCTTTTTACTTTTTATTTTTGATGTAAACATTCCTTGTAATAGAAAAAAGCATGACAGGTCCTCTTAAATATGAGATCCAGGGTCAAAAAGATCTCATATTTACACTCAAATGCAAAAAAAAAAAAAAATCTGAAAAAAGTGACAGAAGAAAAAAAAATCGGGCCCTTTAAGACCGTTGGGCGGACGTCATTTCTGACGTCATTTCCACCGGCCGTGTTATGGAGCCGAGTGAGCGGCTTCAGCCGCTCAGTCGGCTCACAGACACTGGGGGGAGAGCATCGGATCATCTGCGGCGCTGCCGGCGGGTCCGGTAAGCGGCGGAGATGACCGAAAAGCAGCGGGGGGGGCACCTCTCCCGCCGCTGATAAAAGTGATCTTGCAGCGAATCCGCTGCTAAGACCACTTTTATCTTGCAGGGAATCGCCTGCTGAAAAAAATATCACCACTCAAACCCAAGGACGTCATATGATGTCTGGCGGTACGGAAGTGGTTAAAGAAATAAAAAAAGACCTATTTTGCAGCGCTTTCAAAATGATTTTAAGGAGCTTTAGAATCGCTGTCCATTCATTTCAATGGGCAGGGGCATTTTGGGAGCACTATTTACAGCGCTCCCAACCCAAAGATGCTGCTTGCAAGTCTTTTTCTAACGTCTCGCAAGCGCACCGCCCCAGTGTGAAAGCACACACTGCAATGAATGGGAGGCGGTTTTCAGCTTTTAAGAGGCTATTTCTAGCGCTAAAACGCCTGAAAACTGCCTCAGTGTGAAAGGCGTCTAAGACGTTTCGTTCCAAATTCAATCCAATTTTGCCAGCTTAAGGCACGGTCTGTACCATTGTATTCAAAGGTGTAATCCCCATCTGTGTGCTTTCTTTGGTTGTGGTTTAACCACTTCAGCCCAGGACAGTTTCACCCCCTTAATGACCAGGCCGTTTTTTGGTGATACGGCACTACGTTGCTTTAAATGACAATTGCGCAGACGTGTAACGTTGTATCCAAACAAAATGTATGCCCTTTTTCCCCATAAATAGAGCTTTCTTTTGCTGGTATTTGATCATTATTTTTTGCGCTATTAAAAAAAAAAAGTGACAATTTTGAAAAGAAAACCCCACAATATTTTTTAAGTAAAAATATTCAATATTGAACCCCACAGACTAATACTGGGATGTCTTTAAAGTTTATGTGCATGTAAAGGCAGGCGTCCCAAAACTTTTGGTAATATAGTGTAGGTTTTTATACAGAGCTGCATGTGATCGTTTAAAGAAATATGAAGAACATGTTAGATTTGCTCATTTCAGGAGAAGAGTGAACATGGTTTTATATTTTGAACCAGTAAAACTAGGTGTCATTAACAAACTTCTCCTATTGCAGGATCTGAAACATGATTGTATTATAAGACTTCACCTCTTCAAGTATGACATATTAAAGTGGAACTTTAGTTTCCTTTGGAAAAAAACATGCAGGTAAACTATACACATTACAAGGAGATAAGCAAACTTTGCAGCAATTTCATACCTGCTTCTATTCTGAAGACAGAGAAATCATGAAGTGGAAGTTGTGTTTTTGTTCCACATAAAAAGCTATAGTCTATATGTTGAACAACTGCTGAACTCTAGGTAAGAACAATTATACAGAGCCTTTGGGGTTGATTTAGTAAAGGCAAATAGACTGTGCACTCTGCGAAGTGCAGTTGCCCCCTGCAAGTGTAGTTGCTCCAGATCTTAAATAAAGCATCACTTTACAAAGAGTACCCAATCACATGCAAGGGAAATAAAAAAACAGCATTTTTGCTTGCACATGATTGGATGATGGAAGTCAGCAGAGCGTCTGCTCATTTACTAAGCTCTGGAGCAACTGCACTTGCAGAGAGAAATAATAGTCTTTTTAGCCTTTAGTAAATCAACCCTTTTGTGCCTTCATCAGCTGTGATTTGCATTACGCTGACCATTCAGGCCACATATGTAGTAGAACCACATTGCTTCTTTTCTTTTAAGGTATAAGCAGAACTCTACTGCAATATGGACCGGTATAAATGGGCTTTATTAATGATGGCTTTATTTTGAATGCAGCACTATTCAGACATATGGGTTTAATCATAAAACAGAGCAGGGGTTGTGTTTGTCCTGCTTTGCCTTCATCATAAACAGAAGTCAATAGGATGTGCTGCATCCAAAAAGATGCAAAGCAGATCAAACACAACATCAAGCTATCATCCACATTACTCAATTACAGTAAATACAGCATAGAAATCTGCAGATTTAAAGTGGTTGTAAAGGCTAAGTTTTTTTGTATTATTAGAATAGCAAACATGTTATACTTACCTGCTCTTTGCAATGGTTCTGCACAGAGCAGCCCCAATCCTCCTCTTCTCGGGTCCCCCGCCGACTCTTCTGGCCCCCCATCATAAGCTGCTTTTTATGGAGGCAGTCGTGTTTGTTCGCTCCCAAGCCCTGCCCCCATTCCCCTGTCATTGGCTTTGATTGACAGCAGTGGGAGCCAATGGCTCCCACTGCTGTATCTGAGCTAATGAGGAGGGAGAGAGCCGAAAGAGCCTCTACTCTTGTGCACATCGCTCGATCGAGATTGGGCTCAGGTATGTATTTAGGGGGATTGTGGGGGAGGTGCATGCACAGAATGCAGTAAGGTAAAAAAACCTTCTGCCTTTCCAACCACTTTAAAGCTTAACTTCTGCTTTGCTATCACTATAAATAGCTTGCCCAAAGCTGGCCCATGTGAACTATTTCCTGCAGCCAGTGTCAATGCTGCAAAATTGCATGTAGCATCATCAACTACAGACAATATACAGCAGCTGGCAGCAGTATGGGGACTTCCTGTCTCTTTCCCAAAACAAAATCAAGTCAAGATAAGAGCTGCTCAGCCATTTAAAGGCTGAATGGCTGAGGTGGAGATTGTGGCATCATCCACTTGCTTCTCCATCTCGATCACAGAAAACCTTATATTCAATCACAAAAATACAAGGCTTCCTGTAAATAGTCGAGCAGCACTCACCCTGACTCTATTTTGTTCCAGCCGCAGATGGGAAGTCCCTGTACGCTTGTCAGAATTCAAATATGAATACTGAATGTAGCCGATGTGATGGCTGGAGGTACAGTATGCTTTAACCACTTGCCGACCGCAGTCTGGCGGCAACAAGATGGCACGATATCGCAAACCGCCGTCATATGACGTCGGCTGCAAGATCCTGCACTGTGAGCGTGCGCGCGCCACCAGAGGTGTGCTCGCACGCTCACTGTGTTCCGGAGGAGCCAGGGAGCGGGTAGGGCGGACTCGATCTCCGCCGGCTACCCGCGATGGCTCCCCCGCAGTGAAAGAACGGAGGTCCATGTAAGTAAACATGGATCTCCGTTCTGGCAGAGGGGGAAGGGCTGTGATCACAGGCTTCCTGTATATGGAAGCCGTGATGACTCCCCTCCCCCTGCCAGCCCAGCCCCCATACAGTTAGAACACACCCAGGGAACACAGTTAACCCTTTGAGCGCCCCCTGCAGGTTAACCCCTTCACTGCCAATGGCATTTACACAGTAATCAGTGCATTTTTATAGCACTGATTGCTATATAAATGCCAACGGTCCCAAAAAAGTGTCAAAATGGTCCGACATGTCCGCTGCAATATCGCAGTAATGATAAAAATCGCAGATCGCCGCCATTACTAGTAAAAAATAAATAAATAAATAAAAACCCCAGAAATTATTTTTCATGGTTTGCAAACGCGGCAACTTTAGCGCAAACCAATCAATAAATGTTAATTGCTATTTTTTTTACCAAAAATATGAGGAAGAATATAAATCGGCCAAAACCGATGAAAAAAAACAATTTTAATTTTTTTTTTGGATTTGTATTTTAGCAATAAGTAAGAAATTTGTTTTTGTTTTGTTTTTTTGTAAATTTGTCACTCGTCTTTTGTTTATAGCGGTGATCAGAAATGACGCAAAGGGGATCAAATACCACCAAAAGAAAGCTCTATTTGTGGGAAAAAAAGGACGCAAATTTTGTTTGGGTACAACGTCGCACGACCGTGCAATTGTCAATTAAAGTGACGCAGTCCCGAATCGCAAAAAAGTGCTCTGGTCCTAAAGTGTGAAATCCTTCCGGGGCTGATGTGGTTAAAGTAGAACTGGAGACCAAACTTTTTTTTTTCACTTTAGATAGCATAAAGGGAGAGGTATAACTCATGTCATTCTTTTTCCAGTCTGTGCCCCATTGGGGAGATTTCCCTTAACTTCCTGTTCTGTAGCCACAACAGGAAGTGAGTGAGACACAAAGTAAGGGAAATGCCTAGATGTTACTAGGGTCACCAGAACTAATGTCCACATTGGAAGATTTCCCATCTATTGCTGTTTCGGTTACAACTCAAAATTTGTGACCTTCTTTTACTTTAATTCTTGGTGATAACGGTAAGCAGAACAAATGGAGAGAGCAAATGTCTCCAATAGGAACAAAGACAACAATAAAAAATCCTGACAGAGGTTCTAAACCCTTTCCGCTCTATCCAAAGCTGAAAAAAGTTTTGACTTTAGTTGTACTTTAATAAATGAATACCATACATGCAAACCACAATTTATAGAATCTGTGATTATTAAAGTCCCAGTGTGTAAACAAATAGTGCTATTCAATATTACAGAACAATAGCGCAACTAGAAATCTGAAACATCTGTAAAGCGGAGTTCTACCCAAAAGGGAAGATCCACTTTAGGTACCCCACCCCTGTCACATTTGGCATGTCATTTTTTTTTGGGGGGGGGGGCAGCAGTTATCTAATTTTGACAGGTACCCGCTCCCACTTCCACCTGGATTGCCTAGGCAATCTGAGCGGAAATTCTCCTCTCCCCCTTCCTCCCTGCAGGCTTCTGGGACACATCATAGGTCCCAGAAGACTGCCGTATAATTCAGGAGGCGTCGTGTGACTTGCGCATTCCCAGTGGGCACCTGGCTGTGAAGCCGCAAGCTGCAACAGCTGGGTGCCCATAGTTGAGATGCCAGCACCGGGGAGAGAAGATGAGGAGAAGGGAGATCACGGGTGAGCACAAGGCTGGATTGTGGGACAGGTGAGCGTGTGTTTATTAAAAGTCATCAGTTACAATTTTTGTGGTTGCTGACTTTTAATAAACACAAAAACGACTGGAGCTCTGATTTAAGCCTACCACCAGGGACCCCCAAGGGTATATTCTCATCTCACAGATGGACGCTAATTACTATGGCAACTGGAGCCTTATGCAACCAAAGATCTGAAGTAACAACTGCAGGTAGATGCCTCTATGGATGATTAGTGGATTCCATTCCATAGACACAGCCAGAAGTTTAAACTCAGGAAGAGAAAAGGCCTCATAGTGTAAACCGTAACAGAAATGTATTTATTAAAAAGATGTATGCACTTACATTAGTAAGTCAGAACAGCAGACACAGCAAAGTACCAAGCCACTACATCCCCTCAGTCCATTATACAGCCAAACCTCACCAAGGGAAAAAACAGTAAAAGCCAGCAGCACATAGAAAACAATGCTCTCTTTCCATGGTCCATGAAGCTCTACATGTCTCAGCCGGTTGGTATTCCGGTGCACCACTTCCATGTCCAGACCCCCACATGTCTCTGTAAGTGGTTGACCTCACTACATCATAGATTGTTTCATGCTCCTTCCCCCCCTCTATAGATACACCCATTTGTATAACTCTAACTCCCAATATCCATTGTAGATATACTCATACACATCAGCTCCTGATGAGTGGCGGAGGCCACGAAATGCGTTGAGCTATAGACGCCTGCCTTGTCTATATTTCAAGACTGTTACCAGTATTTCATTATAAAGGTTCCAATGGACTGTACCTATTAACCTAGTCATACTTTGTATTTTGTGGAGACATGTATAGGCAAGTTTTGGCTCATCACTGTGTATATATTATGAATTATGAGACTACTATATTATTCTAATACCTTGTGATCCCTTTTATCTATTATGTATGAAATGGCAATAAAAATATGTTTTATATATTTTTTCTTATATTTATTACAATTTGTCATGTATTATACCAATATGCATTATGGTTTTAGCTCATAATGTATCAGCCAGACTTGCCTCTACTATAATATATCTCTGGGTGCTAGCTTCCTATAAAGTCCCAAATTCTCTTTTTTGTCTTTAACGGTACCATGGATGGAGGCACCATCATATATGACTGTGTACCTCATATAAAGTCCCATCCCCCCCCCCCCCCTTCCTTTCAGACCTGAAGCTCTACACATTTTGTCACGTTAACATCATCAGGGGCACCTTTTATTGTTTTTCCGCTTGGGCGATTTGGCTATATGTTGGACTGAGAGCTGAGGGAAGGTGGCGACTTGGTATTGTAATGTGCCTGCTGCTCTGACATACCAATGTGAGCACATAAATGTTTTTGATAAATAATTTCTGTTACGGTCTACACTATGAGGCTATTTCTCTTTTTGTGAGCTGAGTTTCAACTTGCGGCTGTCTGTTGCCAAATCCATTGATCATCCAAAGAGGCATCTACGTGCAGTAGCTATTTCAGATCTTTGGTTGTATAAGGCTCCAGCTGCCTTAATAATTAGGGCCCATCTGCAAAGTTAAGCATATACCATTGGGGGTCCCTGGTGGTGGTCTTTATGGATATTTCAGATTTTAAGTTGCACAATTGTTCTGGATATTGAATACCACTGTTTGTTTACACACTGGGACTTTAATACGGTCGCTATAAATTGTGGTTTGCATGTGTGGTATTTTTTGCACTTGTTTGCATAGTTTTTCATACAGATCTGTATTATCTCAGGTGTTTTACGCACATCTGTATTATTTTTTATGTTTATAGTGAATTATGTTTATAGCACCACACTGTTTTTATATGTTCTGTTTTTTATACATACTAAGTATGTTTGCAGCTTGAGAATTTCTTGTTTCTCAAATGTATTTATATAATACTTTAAGATTAAAAAGCACTTCAAATGCCAATCAAACACAATAAACTAAAGCCCATCTATTCAATACCTTACAGGTACATGGAATGCTCCTCTTCTGAATTCAGCTTTCATGTGAACAGAATCTAGGAAGGTTCTGAGTAAACTTTGGAAAAGTAAAGGTAAAGGCCATGAGAAGATATGGAGAGAAAATTATGGGATTTTTCATGTTATTATTTTACTACCTCGTTCTACAACACAACACTGTAAACAGGGAATTGCAGTAAGTCTCCATTATCATGGACCGATTCGTGAGAAACGACTGGTAACGGTTAGGGTATTAAAAGAGAGGTATAGAAGAGTACCGGAAATGGAAATGAAAAGGTTTCAAATGAGTCTTGGAAGGATCTAAGACAAGTGTACTTTCGACTTAAGTCTTCTCCTCGTAAGGTACATGGACATTCCATAACTTATCTACCCGAAATCAAATAACACAAACTAACCGTAAACTTCACGAAAAATTAGAATTTCATAATATATTTATGTAAACTCTTTGTTCTTTAA
>BLSH010276815.1:686254-696410 GCA_018402905.1 Glandirana rugosa | reverse complement strand
TTTTTGTAGGGCACTTGCCCTAGTTTGAAGATGATTTTAGAACAGTTATATGGCTTCTACCGTTAATTAATACTTTTCAGACACAGTTTGAAGATGATCCACATTCACCTCCATTTTTGCATTTTTTAAGTTTTTATTTTTTTAAAAATATTTAAAGTTATTTCCCTGTCCCCATTTTTTTGTAGGGCACTTGCCCTACCCTTACCCCCATTTTACTTCCTTTTGCAGCCCTCTGGGGCTTTCCAGGACTTTGCTACAGCCATTTTTGTGCCTAAAAGTTCGGGTCCCCATTGATTTCAATGGGGTTCGTTGTCCGTGCGATCGTTCGGGTTCCGTCCGGACCCGGACTTTGTCCCGAAGTTCGGACGGACCAGCAGAACCCGAACTTCCAGGTGTTCGCTCAACTCTAGTCGTGGACACACTTGGGCTTTACAATGGGGCCATGTCTTCTTTGGATCTCCACCGAGGTGTTATTGTGGATAGTGGAGAGGATGTGGACATCTTTCTTGTCTGTCCACCTCATGGCCAATACCTCTTCATTCCTCATGAAGGCAGATTCCCCGTTTTGTAGCTTTTGGGTGAAGAGATTTTGTGGGAAGCCCTTCCTGCTTTTCTTGAAGGTGCCGCAGGCCAGGGTTGTCTTTTGATATAGATAACGAAATAGGGGCAGGCTGGTATAATAGTTATCCAAGTATAGGTAGTATCCTTTTCCAAAGAGGGGGTATGCCAGCTCCCAGACAATCTTCCCACTGGTACCAATATATGTGGGGCAATCACGGGGCTGGAGTTGGGAGTCTTTACCTTCGTAAATTCTGAAGGAGAACACATAGCCAGTGGCTCGATCGCACAACTTGTTAAGTTTTACGCCATACCTGGATCTCTTACTGGGTATGTGCTGTTTGAAATTCAGCCGGCCAGTGAAATGGATGAGAGACTCATCCACACAGATATTTTTATCTGGGATGAAAACTTGGGCGAATGTCTGGGAAAAGGAATTAATTGGGGGCGTATCTTATATAATTTATCATGGTTGGGGTGATCTCGGGGAGGGCACTGCAAATTATCACTAAAATGGAAGAAATGCATTATCATGTCGTATCTTGTCCTGGACATGACAGCTGAGTATATGGGCATGTGGTGGATTGGGTGGGTGGACCAATACCCATGGAGTTCATTTTTTTGCGTAATCCCCATATTCAGTGTGAGGCCCAAAAATATTTTTAATTCATTCAGTGTCAGACGTCGCCAATAGAACATGCGGGCATAAGATGAAGTTGGATTGGCAGCAATGTATTGTTCTGCATACAGATTGGTTTGGTTCACCATACTCTGTAGCAATTCGGGGGTGAAAAACAAATAAAAGTGGTCCAATAAGGCAAAATTTGTAGTGTCAACCTGCACACTAGTTTGTGCGGTGAAATTGAGGACTATTGCAGACCCTGAGTTGGCGGGCAACCACACGGGGTTTGCCAGGGCATCGGGTAGGAAGGATTGGGCCCGGGCACGGATTAGGGTTCTTGGGGTTGGGCGTGTAGTTCCAGTGCTAGTACTGGGCTCCTCTTCCTGGGGTCTGGTGCTGCTGGTGGTGGGCAGATCGTCGGTTCTTGGGCCTAATCTTCTCATTCTTTTAGGAGGGGGGAGCGGTTTCCTCAGCTGAATCGGACTCTGATCCACTGCCCTCTAATGGCTCATACTCCGAACCAGAATCGTTTGATGAAAGCTCCCCGCTGCTCTCATCATCCGACATGGCAAGAATTTCATACGCCTCCTCAGGGGTATATACTCTTTGAGACATGATAGTGGGCCTGGTGAGTATACTGATGGCAGTACTGATGGGTGGCGATATTGGTGGTGGACCTGCGTTTAGCGGTACCGGTGGCTGTACTGGTGGCTGGCCTGTGTGGCGGTACTGATGGCGGTACTGGTGGCTGATCTGGTTATATGGATGGCTACACTGGTAGCGGATTTGTTTAGTGGTACCGGTGGCGGTACTGGGGGCTGGCCTGTGTGGTGATGGGGATGGCTGTTCTGGTAGCGGATCTGTTTAGTGGTACTGGTGGCTGGCCTGTGTGACGGTACAAGTGGCAGTACTGGTGGCGGATCTGGTCATACGGATGGCTGTACTGGTAGCGGATTTGTTTAGTGGTACCGGTGGCTGGCCTGTGTGGTGATACGGATGGCTGTTCTAATAGCGGATCTGTTTAGTGGTACCAGTGGCGGTACTGGTGGCGGTTCCGGTGGCGGTACTGTGTAGCGGTACCAATGGCGGTACTTGTGGTGACAGATGGGCTGTGTGACAAATGGGCTGTTGACAGATGGGCTGTGTGACAGATCCAAATGGTACTCATGACAGGTCCTCTTAATTGGGGGGGGGGTTGTGTTGTGCTCAATACAGTACTGACAGATGACAGACACTGAGTAAAACTCCCTGATCCCTGCTCTGCTTTCTCCTCACACAATCGGTGTGTGAGGAGAAAAAGCAGGAATCACATAATGACTTTTTTTTTTGTTTACATTTGTGACCGGCTGTGATTGGACACAGCCGGTCACATGGTAAACAGACAATTTTATTGGCTGTTTACAGATCAGGAAAGCGCTGTGCCCAAGGGACACTCGCTCCCCCCCCCCGATCACGTGGGCGCGCCTCCTGGGGCACGCACAGCATGCACTTGCGGCACGCTTACCGGCATTCTGTGATCGGCTGTGTCTTATACACAGCCGATCATATGGTAAACAGCCAATTTAACTGGCTGTTTACCATGATTGGTGACGGCCCGTGTCCGGCGGACACAAGCCGTGCACGATCGCCGCGATGCGCGCATGCGCTAGCGGCTTATCCTGAGGACGTCAATAGATGCCCAGTCAGGAAAATGAACCCCCCGCTCGGCCGTCATTTGTCAATAGGCCGGGCGGGAAGTGGTTAAAGAGACAAAATAAAGAGCAAGCGAAACCTGGAGCTGAACATATCTATTGTTTCAGAACGTGAGAGGAAATGTCTCAAAAAAGAGTGGGAATCCATTTTAGATACCATAGGTGTTCCCATGGCAAGATTTCTTCTCTACTCTGTTATAATAACAATTATAGAAAACTTGGCTTTAGATATACTTTGGTGGGTAGTTACTAAAACTGGTGCAAATATAATTTGGTGCAGCTGTGCATAGTAACCAATCTAGGTTTTATTGTTAAAGCTTAATTGAACAAGCTGAAGTTAGGAGCTGATTGGTTACTATGCACAGCTGCACCAGATTCTGTGTGACCAGTTTTAGTAAATGTTCCCTTTTGACTCTGCAGCATCATCCAAACCTCGAACAGTTTTGAGTAACTTTAGGAAAGTTAAATCTTTAGGAAAGTTAAATCCTTAGGAAAGTTAGAACTTTGCTAATCTGTAGAGTGCAGGTAGGGAATTGTGTATGGATGCTGATCCTGTGGGGATCCTTGTATGAACACGCAGCCAGCTATGCTAAGAGTCATGTTCTGCACGCTCTATGGTAAACAAGCAGGCATGTGTACAGTATGATGCATACATGAATATCTGCCAGGTATTGGAGAGCATAGATATTTCTCTGTGCTGAGTAGGGACTCGTGTGGGTGACTTAAACTCCTGTCCTGCCAGAGGTTCTCTGTGCGGAATGCAGATAATTATTCCCAGCCAAGAAACAACTAATTGATGTATTTACTAGTGTCTGATAATGTACAAAGCATGCAGTTTACTGCGGGAAGTGAACCCAGGTGTATGTAGTCCTGCCAGGTGCCAACAAACACATTGGTATGTTACAGCAGCAGGCACATAAAGTACCAAGCACCTACCTCCCCTTAGGTCTCAGTTTATGATACATCCGAACCACACCAAGGGAAAAACAGTAAATACCAGCAGCACATAAAAAACCATACTCTCTCTCCTGAGTCTGTGAAGCTCCAACCTACGCATTTCATCATATTAACATCATCAAGGGCACCTTTTATTGATTTTTTTTTCCTTGGTGCGGTTTGACTACATGTTGGGCTAAGACCTGAGGTGAGGTGGTACTGTAATGTGCCTGTTGCTCTAACATACCAATGTGAGTGCATACATGTTTTTAATAAATAATTTATGTTATGGGCTACATTATGAGGCTTTTACTCTTTCTTTGAGTGAAGTTTCAACTTACAGCTGTGTCTGTTGCCAAATGAATTGATCATCCATAGAGGCATCTGCCTGCAGTTGCTATGTCAATCTTTGGTTGTATAAGGCTCCAGTTGCCTTAGTAATTAGGTCCCATCTGTGAGGTGAGCATATAACCTTGGGGCTGTTGATGGTGGCCTTCACAAATGTTTCAGATTTGAAGTTGCACATTCTTGATATTGAAGACCACTGGGACTTTAATACGGACTATAAAAATTGTGTTTTTGCATGTGTGGTATTTTATTATTTATTGATGATTTTGTACTTGTTTGTATAGTTTTTATATACACATCTGTATTATCTCAAGTGTTTTACACACTTTTGTATCATCTTACACACACGAAGCTTGGGGATTTCTTGTTGCTCAAACTTATTTGTATAATACTTTAAGATTACAGTGAACTTCAAATGCTGGATTCAGAAGAACATTCTATGTACCTTGCAGGTACATAGAATGTTCTTCTGAATCCAGCTTTCATATGAACAGAATCCAGGAAGGTTCTGAGTAAACTTTGGAAAAGTAAAGGTAAAGGCTATGGGAAGATATGGAGAGCGAAGTATAGGATTGGCAATGTTATGGTCAGCAAACAGTGCTTAGCTAGGTACTAATAGCTCTGAATGACGTTAAGGGACAAATGTCACAACACAGTCTTGCACCATCATTTTATTATTGTACTTGTATGATACTAGACCAGAAAATGAGGGAACGTCTATCAATAAGGAAATTAGTTGTTTTGATTGTGTTACTTGTTGTCCAGGAGGATGCTTATTTAAAAGGCCAGTCAAAAAAACCCAAAAATGTAAATTTTAATTATGAAGGGATCCTGGTAAAGTGATCCCTTGGAATATTAATGGCACGATGTCTGCTCCCTATTCCTAACTCTGTTGTGCCCCTCTTGGGCTGAGGGTGTTTCCATATTTGATTTTTGAAATGCCAAGATTAAGACATTAATATAGATCTAAATTGTGTCATCAACTTTTTGACCTCCAACAGCTGATTACGAAGCATAGCAAGGGCAGCAAGGTATGCAGGCACTGCCAAAGTGTGGTCCTCTTGATGAACGACCTCCATTTCTTTGGATGTTAAGGCAACGATAGCTGTCCAGAGGAGAACGACTGCACCCAGAGTTAGAACATAGCACAAAGGCAAGAAAGGGACTCACTGGATCCATAAAGCTTTATGTGAAGTGGGCATCTTAGTATGTGGCCTACATTTCTTTGGATGCCGAGGCAGTGATATGTGTCCTGAGGAGAATGACTGCGCCAAGAGTTTAAACAAGAACAGAAAGACAATGGAGGTACTCAGGCAGATGGGGTAATCAGTAAGCTTTTATGTGAGATGGGCAATTTAGTGTGTGGTCTACATTTCTTTGTATGTTGGACTCTAAGGCAGTGATAAGCATCTTGAGGAGAAAGACTGCAATCAGAGTCAGAATGAGGAACAAAGCGAAGCCTCGAGCTGAACATATCTATTGCTTGAGGAAGTGAGAGGAAATGTTTCAAAAAAGGGTGGGAAACCCATGTTAGATACAGTTGTCCCCATTGCAAGATTTCTTATCTACTTTTGTTATGATGACAATTGTAAAAATAAAAAAAATAAAAAAATTGATTTATATATACACTTTGGTGGGTATTTACTAAAACTGGTGCACACAGAATTTGGTGCAGCTATGCATAGTAACCAATCTGGGTTTTATTGTCAAAGCTTGATTGAACAAGCTGAAGTTAAGATTGGTTGTGGTGTGCACAAGTTTTAGTAATCCCCCCCCCCCCCCTTTGACTCTACATCTTCAGCATCATCTAAAACTCAACATGATTTTTGAGTAGACTAAGCCTTTAGGAAAAGTGGTTGTAAACCTCAGACATGAATTATGAACAAAGCATATCCTTCTATAGTGTGCACTTGTCTCAATTAAGAGCGCTAAGTGTCACTTTTGACTGCTGCTTCATTTCCCTGCAATTAGCAAGAATAACTTCTGACAAGTTTATCTGACACCAAAAGAAAAATAATGACAGGGAGGGAGCTCCAGTTGATTGATAGCCTCCGCTCTGTTCCTGTGCGCTGTGTGAAGGGGATGTATCCCTTTCCTCCAATCAGCTCTCAGAGCTCTCCTCACTGAGCTCTGCAGAGTGTAACTTTAACTCTCTGCCCCCTTTTTTTTTTTTAACAGGTCCGACAAGTTTTAAATGCTGCACTTTAAACAGATGTAGAGAAGAGAGGCTACAGATAAACAGGTACAACTTATGTAGGATGATTTGTTTAATCTCTGTGTATCATCTGAGGCCAGTGACTTCACTGGGTATATGTAAGGGTTTACGACCACTTTAAATTTTAGAACTTTGCCAATCTGTAGAGAGCAGGTAGGGGAATGTGTGTGGATGCTGATCCTGTGAGGATCCTCATATGAACATTCAACCAGCTATGCTGAGTTATGTACTGTACAGTATGCTCTATGATAAACAAATGGCCATGTACAGTATGATGCATACCTGAATATCTGCCCAGGTATTAGAAAGCATAGATATTCCTGTGTGATGAGTAGGGATTTGACTAAAGTGACTAAAGCACCTGTCCTGCCAGAGGTTCTCTGTGCAAAATGCAGATCATTATTCCCAGCCACTAAACAACTGATTGATGTATTTACTAGTGTCTGATAATGTACAAAACATGCCGTTTACTGCTGGCAGCGAATCCAGATGTATATAGTCCTGCCAGGTGCTAACAAAATTCACTTTGGGGACAGCTATATTCCACTTCAGCTCCAGGCCTTTTCTGGCCCTTTTTGTTTACCAGTAGGAATCTGTATTTTCTGCTACAAAATTATTTAGAACCCCCAAACATTGTATATATTTTTTTAGCAGAGACCCTAGAGAATAAAATGCTGATCCCTGCAATTTTTTATGTCACACGGTATTTGGAAACAATGCACTTTAATGAATTTTAACGCAAAAAAAAAAACCACAATATATAACTTAATATTTTGATAACATATAAAAGATGATGTTATGCCAAGTAAAAAGATACTTAACATTACACACACTTGTGGAATCATGACAAACTACTATGCCTTAAAAATCTCCATAGGTGACGCTTTAAACATTTTTACAGGTTGTTTAGAGTTACAGAGGAGGTCTAGAACTAGAATTATTGCTCTCACTAATGTGCGCAGTGATACCTCACATGTGGTGCGGACACCGTTTACATTACATATGGGTGTGTGCCTTATGTATGCGTCAAGCACAGAGGGATGATGTGATTACTTATTTTTTTTTATTTTTACACTGTCCCTTTTTTTTTTTTATCACTTTTATTTCTATTACAACAAAATTTGAACATCCCTTATAATAGAAATAAGGGATGACAGGTCCTCTTTATTTAGAAATCTCTCCTCTTACTTTGAAAGTAAAATAAATCTGATCTTTTGTTTTTGTAGAACCCTCTACTTTAGGTAGGTGCTAGAAGTAGTTTTTTTTTTTAGAGTACAGGAAAATTTAAGCAGGCTTAGCTAGAAGCTAGGCCTGTTTATTTTGATCTGTGTGGGCTGGGAGTGGCTTAGAGCAGCAGCAGATGATTCACATGCAGCATCATTTCTCTGTCACCTCCTTCCTGCTTTTAGAGCAGTGGTTCTCAACACCGGTCCTCCCGACCCACCAACAGGCCAGATTTTAAGCATTACCTTGGGGAGATTCAGACTAGAACGCTGCAATCACTGAGCAACAAATGATATCACCTGTGTTGTATTTCAGTTAATCTGCAAACCTGGCCTGTTGGGGGGTCCCGAGGACCGGAGTTGAGAACCACTGTTCTAGAGGATTCTAGAAGGGAGGTGGGGAAAAGGACAGGAGTGTCATGGAGTGTTTCAGGGAGCCCTGACCAATCCCCAACTAGGATTGGCAGGGGGGCAGGACTCTTTGATATACTCAGGGTCAACCCTGCTGGGAGGGGAGATGTTCGGGTGGAGAAGCTGAAGATGGATTAGTGTGGAGGGCGTCGTAGTTGGGGGGGGGGGGGTGACCCCAGGCCTGGAGAGCGCGGGTGCAGCCAGAAGGTGTGAGATTCTGGTGGCAGGCACAAGGGTGAAAGGAGAGACAACAGGAAAGAACACTATCTGGGAGAGATCTTCAGAGAGGAACTTCAAGAGCCGGTGAGCAACATACCCCTGGTGAACTGTTGAGGCAGGCTGGAGCAGATTGGAGTGAGACAACAAACAATCTGGGAAGGATGCAAGATACAGTGGGGAACCACTATGTTGCTGTGGCAATGAGACAGGTCAGTGCAGCTGGAGGAGCTGATGGGGCCTGGGAGAAGATGGGCTAGGAGCAGTAGTCCATCCAACTTCTAGTTAGCACAGCAATTTGCTACACAGGGGATTAGCACCCCTTACCTGTAATGGGTGGTTCGGAGACTGAGCTACAACTACGGCTGGTCTCATTCTGTGCTAGCTAGGTGCAGGCCTAGTAAATATCCCTCTAGGCCAGAAATGTAAGGACTATGCAGGAGTGAGAATAAGTGGCAAGTGGAACTCAGCAAGTGTCAGTGCTGTAGGAAGATGGAGATGTATATACATTGGAATGTATAGAGGTCCCGGTTAAGTTGTAAAGATTCTTGGGCATCTCATCATCAACCTTACCCTATCCAAGTTTAACCCCTAATAAAACAAAAAAACAAAACTCTAGCCAGTTCAGTGGCTTTGAGTGTGTGGATGAAGGTGATTGAGGGTAGTGTGATGACGTTGATCCTTTCCTCCTAGTTCATAGGGGCGATCAGAGACAATCTGGTCTCTGTTCAGCTCTGTGACTAGCTGCACGAACTCTTGGATCGTTTCCCGAGCTTGCCAGTAAGAACAGAAAGCCTGAGAAACACAGTCGAGAGGTGGTAGGGGGGCCCTCCTGCTGCTTCTAAAAGTGATCCAGCTGCTAATCAGCGCTAGGATCGCCTTTTTGAGAAACTGAGTCATCGGCTGAAAATAAATACTGGGCTTATGGCTGATTGCTCCAGTGATAACCCAGGTAAATCACTTGAAATCCGCAACGTATATATGCGTATTGCGTAGGCAAGTGGTTACAAAAAACTATCTGTATCTTTCAGCAATGATTTTGTAGATTTAAATCTTTAAAATTAACTTCTCTAACCCGTCCTGCTGGGATAGGGTTGTTAGCACAGGTTAGTTCAGGAAGGCTGAGGGTAGGTTAGAGCAGTTTAATAACCACTTTACATCTGGAAGGTTTTACCCCCTTCATGACCAGAGCATTTTTTGCTATTCAGCACTGCGCTATTTTAACTGGCAATTGCATGGTCATGCAACACTGTACACAAATTAAATTTATGTCATTTTGTTCACACAAATAGAGCTTTCTTTTGGTGGTGTTTGATCACCACCGGGTTTTTTATTTCTTGCGATATAAACGGAAGAAGATGGAAAATTTTCTGCTATAAAACATATTCAATAAAAAAATTATAAAATATCTAATTCTTCCCTGACTACTGCAGGGACATGATGCAGAGATCTGTCTGTTATATTCGATTTTTCAGTGATTGTCATATACATGGTTATTCATGAGTAGAGTTGAGCGAACACCTGGAAGTTCGGGTTCTGCTGGTCCGTCCGAACTTCGGGACAAAGTCCGGGTCCGGGTCCGGACGGAACCCGAACGATCGCACACTAGGTGTAAGTGGAGGTAAAAACGAAAAAAATACAAAAATAAAAAAATTTTTATAAATGTCAATAAAGGGACAGGGGTAAAAAAACATCCCGTGAACGGGATGGGAATGGGGGTAAAATGAAGGAAAACGTCGGGAGACCCCGAAAGGTCCTGAAAGGATGTCGGTAAAAACACGGATTTTCAAGCCCAGGGGTAACTAAAGTTACCCCAAGCAACAGGCACGCTAGCAAGCCCAAGGCAGGCCTGGGCCTGGGCCTGAAACAGGGCTTCAAGCCTGCCTGGTCGTCTTGGGCTTGAAGGTCCACAAGCGAGTTGAGATGAGTACTTATT
>BLSH010276815.1:651208-670705 GCA_018402905.1 Glandirana rugosa | reverse complement strand
ATTGGCAGTGAAGGGGTTAACCTGCAGGGGGCAGTGAAGGGGTTAACAAATGTTCCCTGGGTGTGTTCTAACTGTGGGGGGGTGGGGCTGGTCGGGACATGACAGATCTAACTGATTCCAGTGACAGGGATCAGTAGATCTGTCATGTCCCATTCACAGAACGGGGAACCGCCGTGTTTACTTCGGCGGTTCCCCGTTCCTCCTCTCTGAAGGGAGATCGCGGGTCTCCGGCGGACATCGGGTCCGCCCGACCCGCGGGCACGCTCCCGCGGGCGCGAGCGGCGCGTGCACGTGCCGCTCGCGCCCGCGGGAGCGCGCCCAGCACAAGCCAAATGGGAGGACGTCTATTGACGTCCTCCCGGCATTTTAGAGCCGCGCTGCAGCCGTCATTCGGCTATAGCGCAGGCGCGAGGAAGTTAAGTAATCCAAACCACATTTTCAGTGTCCATTAAGTAGCTGTCCATCACTTTCTCAATCAACCTGTGCCCCTAATAGACACAGGGTGATTTAGACATAAGAGGGGCATGGGGAGCTGAAACAAGTGTTTCCCAACCTCTCCATGGGATTCTGGGTTCCATGAGCCCCCCCCCCACCCAAAGGGACTCCCGTCACAGTACAAACAGGATAGGGACTGTAGGTTTGTTCTTAAGTTGGATTTGTTTGTAAGTCGGAACAGGTACATTTTTTAAGTGTAGCTTCAGCCAAAAAAAATATTCTTAAGCTTTTTGGATAGCTTAGGGAAAAGTTAACGCCCCTGTAATGTTTGTTTTGCTGTCTGTGTTTCTGTTCAGAAGATTTCACCTCATTTCCTGTCCCAATGATCATTGGATTTTGAAAATTTTGGGTCATTGTGGAAACAAATCTTGGTGATAAAGAATCAGTGGAGACATCTTTTTCTCATAACTCTTACAGGAGTGAATTTCCCTTCCTAGGGGGAGATTTCCTTTCACTTCCTGTTGCCTCCTTCCATTTGTATGTAGGAGTCGTTCGTAAGTCGGATATTTGTAACTAGGGGACCGCCTGTAGCTGTATATGACCCATAGTTAAAGCAGTATTAAACCCAAAAGCAAACATATATTGCAGCTTACCATTTCTCAGATGTAATGGCTACATTTGGTTTCTTTTTTATGCTTCCTTTTATTTTCATCTGATGATCTAGCCAGTAAATCTATTTTTTTCAAAAGAATAAGTTCTCCAGATGTATTAATTTACATGGATGAGACAAACCATTTAACATTGGCAGGGGTGCTTACAATGATCAGCTTTTAATTTATTCATGTAAAACCTTTATCCCAAAAGTAAAAACCTGCTTGCCGTAACTGATTGTAAAGTGTGAGCTGGAGTTTGGCTTCAAATTTGTTAGTGGATTTTAAATCTGGTAGTACATCTAACACTCCCCTTCTCCCAGACAGACAATGCTGCTGCCTGCTCTGTCCCCTGTGCTCATTCATCCAGAATGGGGCTACTCTAATACAGGTGGCATGTTATTGACCAGATCACTAGGGGAAAATGGAAGAGAAAAAAAGCCTAAAAAGAAAACTAATGCAGCCACCACATCTAATGATTAGTAAGCTGCAATATATTACATTTTTTATTTTGGGTTTAATATCGCTTTAAAGACTAAAGATCCTGTTTCCTGTATCATACAACTAAGACTAATGGAATCTTGAGGTTTCTTAGAGCACTAAGGCCTCATATTTTGCAGCTGTCCATGTTATTCAATGGCCCCCTAAAAACGCCAACATTTTTGAGCTGTAGTGGGTGTTGGCGTTAGTGAGCTGTAAATAGAACGTGGGACCAGCGCGTTCCGAGGCTGTAGCGTTTTGGTGTTTTTGACGCTAAACCGGCAAAGCGCTTACTAATGCCATACCGGCATTAACTGTCGTTTTTAAGGTTAAAAAATAGTAGAGGTATTTTTTTTTTTTTAAAAACGCCTATTGACGCCGACGCTCACTAACGCGCATTAACGCTCACTAACGCCATTGCAAAACGCCAATTTTTCCCTGACGTCGGGCCCGATGTTCTGCTGATTTTTTTTTCCATACGCCCGTGTGTATGAGGCCTAAAGGTTGTGTGCCTACAGGCTTCAGCACTCTGCTGTCTATGCCTAAGGGTACCCTTCTAAATCCCCTGATAGCAGCTAATGACACATTAGCCGTTTTATTCTAGAGGGGTGAATAGCAAGATTATCATTGTTAAAATGTAACCTGGCACTAGTGATTTAAATGGTGGTTTCATTTTTCAGCCATGATTCTGCACAAAGGTTTGAGCTCCAAGAGGAAATACTTTTATCAAATTTAATCAGACAAGGAAGGAGATCTTATCAGTTAATAGACTGAGAGTCAATATAAATGAATGAATCGGTAGATCTGAGAGTGTAATAAGGAAAGAAGGGGAAGGAAAAGGCAGGAACTAAAAAAAAGAAAAAAAAAGAAAAAGAAAAAATAAAGCAAACAAGGTCTGCTTGTCGAGTGAGTTGCAATGTCATAGTTCACTTGCATTTGAAAGTGCAGATAATAGTGACAAGAGGAAAACGGTTGCTAATGACAACAATGACCATAACAATTTTTGCTTCACAATCTGTGACCAATAAGGTGTAATTAGTTGAGAAAAAGGATGTGACCCATCACCCCATTTAGCATATAATGACAGACCTCCATCCCTAGTAATGGTTGTGTACAAGGAAAGGAGAAATTGGGACTTTTAATGAGGCCTGTCATTGAATGATAAATGCTCATAATGCTGCTAGTTGGCAATTAGCATGTCAATAATTTAATGGTAAAAATGAGTAGGTTATTTAGTGTACATTGCTCTTATATTGAAACCATGATATGTTATACAAGTAATCCAATCATGTACAGAGACAGTTAATATACACATTAGTTCATTTTAGAAATACATAAGGTCAAAAGAAAAAGAAGACATGGTTAGCAGTACAAATTCATATAGATTTCTTAAAAGTTCATCAACCACAAGCTGTATGTTAAAGTGCATATTCTTAAAGTGCATGGGGGTCATGTGGGTGTGGCCCCACTGTGGGCGTACATCGCCACAGTTGGAGCTCATTCCCCGCGTTCCCTCCTGCTCACTCAGCGGGTCTACATGACGCTGGTGGGGATCCGCCCCCCACCGGATATACAAGGGCAGTTTGGGATGGCCAGCGCTCCTTTTCACATGGGTCTCATACACCAGAGGGCTATCCAACGCAACAGTGATCCAGGGTTCCACACACATCAGGTAATTGGCTTTTTCCACCCCTTCATTTCCCCTGCCGCCACCCCCCACTAGCCTAGCCTCATTCCATTTTCATTTAAGGCTCATTTTTGTTTGTGGTCATTGCTGGGTTGAGCTCATTCATTTCTAACACACTTTAATGGGAGTTTTTTATGCATATTTTCACACAGTCTTACACAACACATTTATGCACCCCGTTCACTTTCCCTACACTCTCACTTCAGCTCATGTGTCCCTCACCTGTTTTTCAGCTACATTCTGGCTTCACTAGTCCATACTGCACATTAGACGGTCAAGTGGTGTGTCTGGCTCTCCCTGACTGCTCCATCTGTCTGGGATGGTGTTCCCCACCTCAGCCCCGTGTCAGGCCTCTATGTCTGGCCCCCTGCTCTCCCCTGGATGCGGTATATAACACTCTTAAGCTGCTTCGTAAGTTTTAATTCTCTATAAGATCAATGTTTTCTCTTCTATAGAGTTACTATATACTTAAAGACTTATTATCTATTTTAGAATGCCCTGTCTGCATCACATTCCTGATGAGTGGCTGTACGCCATGAAACGCGTCGAATTTACATTAAAGGATGCTCAGACTAATTTGGTCTCAAAATGCACTTTAGCATACAGCTTGTGGTTGATGAACTTTTAAGAAATCTATATGAATTTGTACTGCTAATCATATATCTTCTTTTTCTTTTGACCTTATGTGTATATTAACTGTCTCTGTATATGATTGGATTATTTGTATAACATATCATGGTTTCAATATAAGAGCAATGTACACCAAATAACCTACTCATTTTTTACCATTAAATTATTGACATGCAAATTGCCAACTAGCAGCATTATGAGCATTTTTCATTCAATGACAGGCCTCAATAAAAGTCCCTATTTCTCCTTTCCTTGTACACAATAAGGTGTAATGTTTTTAAAGTGCAGTACTCCTAACAACCGATCAGATGTTGACCCTTTTAAAACAGCTTTAGCAGAACTAAATTGATTTTCAAAGAGCTTGATGGAGGCTTCATCTCTTTGCCTTAAAGGACAATGTTTGAAGAAAAACTAATGCTATCAAAAACTATAGGCACAGAATAAACCTTTGCAATTTAAAAAAAATATTTCTGATGTTTTTTGTAAGCGACATGGTCAGGCCTGATGTACTCTACTATGCAAAAGTTTTTGGCAGGTGTGAAGAAATACTGTAAGAAAGCTTTCAAAAATAATTTAATTGTTTATTTTTATCAGTTTACAAAATGCTATGCAAGGCTTCGTTCACATATATGCAAATTGGATGCGTTTTCAACCATGCATGACTACCCTTTTGCTTCAAACCAGGATCAATTCTTACACTTGCACACTTTGTACACTTACACAAAGTCAGGGATTTTGCAGGATTAATGTGACGTGTATGATGAACGAATTATACTGAGCAGATGCGAATACTCATCAAATATATATATGAGATTCACCCCTTTTTGAATTTCAAACACCTTCCTGGAGCTGTGTCACGGTGGGCTCCCAGTTCTCCACCAGCATCAGAATAAGAATAAAAGTCGGGACACGTCCTCCAATTGCAATGATTTTTACTGGATCATTTCCATCAGTATACAAAAAACTGTCAGCAGCGACTGTACAGTTTTGTACAAGAGCTGTTCTTCATCAAGCTGTGAAGAACAGCTCTGGTTTGAAACTGTACAGTCGCTGCTGACAGTTTTTTGTATACTGATGGAAATGATCCAGTAAAAATCATTGCAATTGGAGGACGTGTCCCGACTTTTATTCATACAGTGTGTGTGTGTGTGTGTGTGTGTGTGTGTGTGTGTGTGTGTGTGTGTAATATATATGTGTCTATCTTTTCATGTGACAACACTGAAGAAATGACACTTTGCTACAGTGTAAAGTAGTGAGTGTACAGCTTGTATAACAGTGTAAATTTTCTGCCCCCTCCAAATAACTCATCACACAGCAATTAATGTCTAAACTGTTGGCAACAAAAGTGAGTACACCCCTAAATGAAAATGTTCAAATTGGGCCCAATTAGCCATTTTTACTCCCCAGTGTCATGTGACTCGTTAGTGTTACAAGGTCTCAGGCGTGAATGGGGAGCAGGTATTTTAAATTTGGTGTTATCGCTCGTTGCTCTACATAAAGATGGCCTAGGCAATAAGAAGATTGGCAAGACCCTGAAACTGAGCTGCAGCACCGTGGCCAAGACCATACAGCGGTTTAACAGGACAGGTTCCACTCAGAACAGGCCTCACCATGGTCGACCAAAGAAGTTGAGTGCACGTGCTCAGCATCATATCCAGAGGTTTTCTTTGGGAAATAGATGTATGAGAGCTGCCGGCATTGCTGCAGAGGTTGAAGGGGTGTGGGGTCAGCCTGTCAGTGCTTAGGCCATACGCCGCACACTGCATCAAATTTGTCTGCATGGCTGTTGTCCCAGCAGGAAGCCTCTTCTAAAGATGATGCACAAGAAAGCCCGCAGTTTGCTGAAGACAAGCAGACTAAGGACATGGATTATTGGAACCATGTCCTGTGGTCTGATGAGACCAAGACAAACATATTTGGTTCAGATGGTGTCAAGCGCGTGTGGTGGCAACCAGGTGAGGAGTATAAAGACAAGTGTGTCTTGCCTACAGTCAAGCATGGTGGTGGGAGTTATAGTAAGTGCCTAGGTTCATAATAAATATGAATAACTAGTACCTTTGTACACAATTACTGATATGGAAAAAAGGGGAAGAGTGGCCGAAGCTCACTACCTTACGAGGCAGGTTATAGGACTTTCATGGTACCGTATGAAATCATAAACAATAAAGGTTTATAAAAATATACATCTTTATTTATACTCTTTTTAGGAGGAAGGTAGAATACAAAAATACACATAATGATACACATTAAAAAAGAGGATTTTAACATGTCGCACAGTGACATATATACAAAGTTTACTGATACTTATACAGATTCCTGCAGACTCAATGTGTTTCGCGGGTTTGATGGAGTATCACGGCTTCCTCAGGAGTATTTTACAGGACGGTGCATGAATTCTGTACAATTACAATCTGCACAAATACTATAATAGTGATGACAAAAATCATATAGCCCATCATGGCTTTAGATTTCTGAACAGTTAAATCCACTATCCATAGTGACCTGGCCTAACACTAAAAGGAAAAGCTGCTTTTTCTCGTTCAGGGTAAAATATTGGTACAGGAACACCACCACCCATCTCCCACCTGAACTTTACTTTGTATTTAAACTTAAAAATGTCCAACCATAGGCCCAACTTCAAACCACCTAATGTGTGTATTTCCTCTATGTACTCCGGTCTCCTCCCACACTTAAAACATTCTGGCAGGCTAACTCACTTTTGTCTACACTCACCCCAATATGTGTGTATAAACTACCCACACCTAATGTGTCACTATACTCTACATGCCAGTCCCACACCCAAGCAATCAGGTAGAATCGAGGAAAATTAAACCTGGGAACCTATTTCATTCCATAATCAAGTGTATCACACGTGGTGGCCAAAGGATCACTAAGTGTCACATATAACAATGTACATATCAAAATTACAGCACCTTAATTTTGAAGGACTTGGTTTAAAATTTGCAACCCTTGCCAAATGGTCATTCATATAGAAAAATATACTTCAACTCAAACACCAGTTGTAAAACCTTTAACTTTTAGTATCACCCACTCTCTTCCTGCACTGTGCCTATCCTGTGGATTCTGTTCTTTTTTCACACACTCCAACAGTGTCTCTGTATTACATGCCACTGCAACGATTATGGCAGAATCTATTAAACTAGATCTTGCTATAAATCAAGCTAAATACACACTGGAAGGGACAGTAGAGGAAGATAAACATATTATGTTTAGATATTCTTATACCCTCCAAACCATTACAAATGTGTTTCAAATTCAACTTAATCAGAAGGAAAAAAACTTGAATATCCATCACGCAACATCAAAATTAATTGGCTGCTCTGTTTACAATCAGTTCTAATAAAACTGTCAATACATTCACAAAAACAAAAAAATATCAACAATTAAGACGATGCAAGTTGTCAATGTATGCTGTAATCTTCGTCTTTAGTTCTTGGACATCAAACCATATCAGACAGGTGGATTGATGGTGTTTAGCACTATCTAGGAACTAAACAAAATAAAAGGTCTTAGTGCATTATCATTACATTTCCCACCTAGAAATAAACAAATGGTTAACACAAAACACATAATCAAAACACTTTCCAGACAAAACATATGGCCATGTTGTGGCATATGTTTAATGAGAGTGCACTCTTTTCTACTCATGTTAAACAAGCTAATTAATTAAATTAATCACCACGTGGATTTTCATTAAAGGACGTCTCTCAAAAGTTGTCAATAATTCAGCATGGTTAACATTTGCAGTGTGTTCATTACATTGCGCACAAATAATATACATCACCGAATCCATATTGATTTTTCTATTTCAACCTCTTCCCATACAAATCTTGGATTTTTAGGAACAAATCTGGTGATTTCTGTATTAACAAAAAACTTATAAAACGATCATTAGTGTTGTATTCTAAAGTTTCACAACTGTTTACAATCACCAATCAGGACAATACATAGACATATTTATCTCCAGTGATCTTTCACTATTGTCCTATCGTATTCTGTTACTCTTTGCTTGCTCATACATTTAACATTTTATACAGAACTTGTCGAATCAGCTATTTTGTTCAAATGACTTTCATTAACCACTTCAATACTGGGCACTTAAACCCCCTTCCTTCCCGGACCAATTTTCAGCTTTCAGCGCTGTTGCAGTTTGAATGACAATTGCGCGGTTATGCGACACTGTACCCATATGAAATTTAATTTTTATAATTTTTTTCACACAAATAGAGCTTTCTTTTGGTGGTATTTAATCACCCCTAGGTTTTTTTATTTTTTGCACTATAAATTAAAAAAAGACTAAAATTTTTCAAAAACAATGCATTTTTCTGCGTTTCTGTTATAAAATTTTGCAAATAAGTAATTTTTCTTCATAAATTTTGACCAAAAATGATACTGCTACATTTCTTTGGTAAAAATAACCCAAATTGGAGTTTATTTGGTGTTGGCGGACAGACAGATGTGACGGGGACATACAGATGTTTTGTGTATGGTGACAGATGTGACGGGGACAGACAGATGTTTGGGGACTGTGACAGATGTTTTGTGTATGGTGACAGATGTGATGGGGGTCATACAGATGTTTTGGGGGATGTTTTATGGGGACACTTATGTGTATGGGGACAGGGGTATCAGTGTGCTTGGTGCACTGTGTGGGGGGAGATCTGTGACAGCTTTCTGCATGAAATCCTCATCATGCAGAAAGCTGTCACAGAGCTGCAGCTCCCCCCCCCCCCCCGCACTGAGCTCTCACTGAGCTCGGTGGGGGGAGAACTGTCACAGAGACGTTCGTCTCTGTTTACAATGTGACGGCTGTGATTGGACACAGCCGTCACATGATCGGGAGGGCCAGTCACTGCGCCCGTATCCCGATCTCTGCTCAGCTGGATCCTGTGATCATAATGATCACAGGATCCAGCAGCAGTGCGCCGCAAGCTCCCGTTCTGCAGGACGTAAATACACGTCCTGTCAGAACGGGGAAGCTCCCACCCGGCCGTATATATACAGTGGCCGGGTGGGAGGTGGTTAAAGGGTACAACCACATTTTTATCAGTAGGTGGAGCCTTCTCCATTTCCACATCCAGTAGGCTGGAATGAAGAACTAAACATTTAAATAATTATAATAATAATGGCTGCTTTTAGGAATTTAAAGGGTGTCGGCCGCAATCAGCCTTTTCTTTGTTTAAACTGAATCCTAGAGTTACAAAGCTAAAAACTAACCGTTTCAACTAGGATTGTACTTTTTGCAACATAATTAAACAATTCCCTTGGTCTTATATATCGCACACATTTGAACATTACATTTAACAATATATTGCTTATTTCTTGGATGTTCAGAACTTTCCAACTTCACAGACAGGCACAATCTATTAAGGGGGGGGGGGTTGAGGGGGATGCTGGAGTCTCCCTTTCTCTCTTTACACAAACACAAATATGTAAAGAGGAAGGGGGAAGAATTCCTGCAGACTGTAGGCATTTCTCACTTTTCTCATTTACAACTTTATAGAACTTTTTCTTCAGTTTCATTATTTAACTTTTCCAATGTTAAACTCACATAAACGCACAAACATAAGTGACAAAACTTATTTTACAAAAATCGTACTAAGCATTACCTATCTCTCTTAAGGTAATCTTGTCGTTTTATACAGACAATACAAAACGAGTACCATGTCCATTAACTAGCTTCAAAACAATTCGGACATACACATAACAATCAATCTGAGTGGTCAGCTCATCGTTTTCAATATTCAAACAAGTCTCATTGCTGTGAAATTTTTACAATCCAGAGACCAATGCTGTTACTTGAAAATTGAGGCTTCCTGAAGATACAACAGTTTCATTTGTATATCAGTCTCTCACCCAATTTATCAAACAAAAACAAAATTGCAAGGTGGTGTCCAGTCAACACCTAGACAAAAATCTGCTTGCACCTGATCACCTAAAGGCACCTCAAATAAGCCAGCTAAGTATCTGATACATGTCCTACGCTTTTTGAATGTACTGTGGCTCACAATACAAGTACACAACATTAAACCCAGCACAAACAGTCTAGCACAATTCTGCATCCTTTTTGTATCTTTTATTTGCACAAATCGACCCCACTCCTGGTACCAAATCTCTTGTCACGTTTTTGGGGTTGTGTTCGATATGTGCAAAGAGTGATCACACAAATACTTAAAAATATAAAATTTATTACAAGTAATGACAGATACAGATAAAGAAAATATCAAGAATACTTAACTAAAGGTGCTCGTTTCCCGCCATGGGTCCCTTTCATGGCACAGGTGACTGGGACCAGACACTGGCCTCATGGCCGTTCTGGGTGAGACTACCTTGTATAGGTTTTGGCTGTGGTAATATAGAACTTGTATAAGGAAAAAGACCACCCCCAGCCAGCATCCTGGTAAGCAATGATATGACCTTCGCATTCCTGCGGGGGCTAGCTTGTCCATATAAGGCAGTTCAAATGCCAATAAGTTGAGTCATGCAAGGTAACCAGGATATTAGAGGCTATAATAGATATTTGCGAGGCCAACCTTAATAAGGAATATGAAATATGCAATTTCCCCAACACCTTTAGATCACTAATATGAGGGGATCCTCCTCTTACTGCATACACCAGAAAAAAGATATACCTGTGCTATTTACATATATATATATATATATATATATATATATATATATATATATCTTGGACCAGTTATCCCCTTCTGTGGCTGGCTTTAATGCTGTCCAAACCAATGATGCATACGTTCTCTTAACCTCCTCACAAGCTATCTGTGGACATTATCCAATGTAAGTCCAATAAAATAATGTATGTGATAGACTGTCAAACAATATCATTATAAGTGATATAAATATCCGTATAGGTTCATTATGATAATTTATCATTTTATATATAGCTTGGATCAGTTATCCCCTCTGTGGCTGCCTTTAATGCTGGCCAAACCAGTGATGCATGGGTGTTAAATTGCAGCTACCAAATGGCTAGATATGTATATAAAAATAGCTATGGATGTGAAGTACTGTAGTATATAAAATGTGGTGCTTAGCTGAAATGTTTTGCTGAAATATGAATACATATGGTATAATTGTGTTTGAATTCTGTATGAATATTGTGATCTTTACTGTTGTCTTACCACTTCATATAGATTGATATATATACTCTTGCAGAAGCTGAGTGTCTAATCTAGCGAAATATATAGAATCGAGACATCAATCCTCATATATGGAATATGATATTGTAGCAGACTGTTTTGTTTACATCCATTGTATTTTATGGACAAATGTTTTTATTCTGTAAAATAAAATTTGTAATTTGTTTTACACTTGCATTGTTTATATTCAGCTTAAAATTCCCGCAACTACCCTATTTAATCTATCTATTTAAATTGGGATGTGGTGCCTATGTTAATCTTCCCTGGATGTGACTGAATATTGGTACTATTAGAGGGAAGTTTACTTCCTCTTTAAAGTGGTTGTCAACTCGTGACAACCACTTTAACCTACAGGTAAGCCTATAATAAGGCTTACCTGTAGGTGCCCTGCATATCTCCCAAATTTGCATGGTTTAGGAGATATGCAGTGTACTAGCATTGCCTACGTCATTTCGGCACATGCGCAGTGAAGAAACGGCCTCCATGCCGCTTCTTTACAGTGATCGTGCCATGACTGGCGGCTCCCGCGTGCATTCGCGGGAGTGATGTCACGCGACTCTGGCCAGTCACAGAGCCAGAGATCGCGGCCCCGGAAGGAAGAAGGGTTGAAGATGGACGCGACCAGCACAGGGGACAGTGCTGCACATCGCATGCTTCGTTTGCAGGTAAGTGGCACATAATGGGCTACTATGCGATGCATAGTAGCCCATTATGCATCTACTTTGCAGGGGAATGTAGAGGAAGTAAATCCCATCTGGGTTTACTTCCTCTTTAAAGTGATACTAAACACACACTGATTAAATTTCATTGCTCATTCTCTTTCTGTATGTGGATGATGGAACTGAAATTATTTTAATTAAAAAAAAAATCTAAGTACCTTTTTCTAATAGATATACAGCTGTCACATGACCCAGCTCTTTCCAGCCTGTCTGCAGGGAAACATAAGCAGGAGGAGACTCTAGTCCTCTGCTGCTGGTTACATGTTCAAAATAAAAAAACAGCCTTTGAAATATGGAGTAAAAATAATCAATATCAATAAACTGTTTTAAATGGTCATACAAATATATATTTGAAATCAAATATTTATTATTTTTTGGCAAGAACATGATGCGGGTGTATTTCTGCCAGGCACAGGCTGTGTCTTAGAATAAGAAGATGAAGCCTCCATTAATCTACATGTCATATCCCTCCCCCATTGTGTTTAGCTGGTTAGTGGGCATGGAGGAGGAAGGAGGGAGTGGGCTGTCATTTACTACTGAATATACGCCCACATGTGAGGTTCTATAGCCACAGGGGCTGCTCAGATGTGATAGGGAGGAAATGCTCAGCATAGAAACTCATTGAAAATGGAGCTTGTGCAGAGCTGT
This sequence comes from Glandirana rugosa, assembly GCA_018402905.1. Classification (NCBI taxonomy): domain Eukaryota; kingdom Metazoa; phylum Chordata; class Amphibia; order Anura; family Ranidae; genus Glandirana; species Glandirana rugosa. Next base: position 658,281 of record BLSH010276815.1, on the reverse strand, counting down.
CACAGCTGCAAAATCTCTAACTGAATTGGGGATATGGACAGAAGGGGGAGATCGAGAACAACAGGATCAACCAGGTTTTTTGCAGAATACAGAAAAATCCCATAGTGACTGAGTGAGTATGAACAGCATGTAATACACCATTTATTGATAGTTTTTATGATGTGGGTTTAAAGTGGTTGTCAACCCTTGACAACCAATTTATCCTACAGGTAAGCCTATAATAAGGCTTACCTGTAGGTTCCCCGCATATATCCTAAACCTGCACAGTTTAGGAGATGTACAGTGTACTTGCATGTGCCCACGTCATTGGGCACATACGCAGTGAAGAAACGGCCTCCGAGCAGTTTCTTCACTGAGATTGTGCCGGGCATGCGCGGGAGTGATGTCACGCAACTCCGGCCAGTCACAGAGTCGGAGTTCACGGCCCCGGAAGGAAGAGGGGCAGAAGATGCATGTAGCCTGGAGCGGGCACATCACGGGCTTCCAAATACTAGCCCATTATGCTTTTACATTACAGGGTAATAAAGAGGAAGTAAAACCCATCAGGGTTTACTTCCTCTTTAATGACACTAAGAAAAACACACTCCCTCTGGCTCCCCCTTTTTCTCTTCTAGCAAAGATGGAGCAGCTGGATTTTCATTCTGCAGAAGCAGGCTAGAAATTTTCTGGCACTACTAGGCTTTCTTCATTAGAAAGTCCAGCATAATCTACAATGTGAATGCCACTGAGGAACCCTATAATGTACATTTTAAAAGTAAAGATTTCAAAGCAATAACAAAAATGTAATATAAAGCAGTTCAAATGGTTGAAAATGTAACAAAAAAAGGTTTCTATACAATTTTATTTTGGCTGCTGCGTTAATACACCTGGTAAGGTTTCTCAGCTTATGAAACTATGCTTCCTCAAAAAGATAACCAGTAACCTGCGTAGTCACTAAAAAATGCAATATAATATATGTCAATGCCCTAAAGGTCCAAGTGTGATTGCTGCAGTACTTCCTCAAAGGAACATGTCAACCATTACTGTATATTAATGTAAATTCTATGTAGAAAAGTTCCTTAAATGGGCTTGTTAGGTAGAATTAGGTTTCACTTATTTCTCATTTAAACATGGTACTGTAATCCTTAAAACCAACAAGCAATTGATTGCTAAAAAGAATAAATGATCCTTATGGGGTAAGCTACACTATAACCTTGTAGCAATCGATTGCACAAGATTGAAGCATTGTGCAATCAAATTGCTTGCAACCATATGCTACATATGTAGCTCCCTTCCAAGGGACCTACAACAAATGGAAACCCATTAGGCATGACAAGAACATTCTTCATACAGATGAGGTTCTGCTGTGAAGTGAAGCTAAGGACCTCTAAAACTGCAAGAACATGGAGCTAACCAGTGAACAGTAGAATAAAAAAATGAGATACAAAATAAAAAAACGTTCAGAATGCCTGAGAATTTGGTTTAGCAATTTTCCTAATCTGTAACTGAAGGACATTTTTCTACTGGCAACCTTCAAGTTAAAAAAACTACTATGTAGCAGCTAACATGTGACTTGTTCGGGGAGCATGACCAAGATAACGACAGAGCTGGATGCCTAGTTAAGGGGCTCTGCTACCATTGGGGGGGATTTATCCTGTTTTAACATCCTGGCACCATCCTTGTGCGACTGAACACCTTCCTATCCCTTTCCTGCAGATGAGGACATGTAGCCAGAGGCGTATCGAGACCCAGTATGGGGAGACAAGCCTTATATCTTCAGGCGGCAGGGTTACACACGTGGCAGCGGTGAACTGCATGGTGACCCAGACAGAGGCCCCTGATCCTGCTCTCAAAGAGCATAGTAACTTCACTGACCTGATTGAAGCTATTACAGGCTGCCAATCCACTCTGTCAACCAAGATTGACACTATGCAGCTTGAAATTGGCCTTATTCAACAGGACTTTGACAAAGTCCGCCAGCGAGTCTCAGAGGGCGAGCACTGGCTGGGGGATACGGAGGACACAGTCTGTGATCACTCTGCGTCCCTGCATACCCTGCAAGTGAAAATGTGGCACTTTGAATCCAAAGCGGAGGACGCGGAGAACCGTAATCAACGGAATAATCTCTGTATCATCGGTCTCCCTAAAGCAGTGGTTTTCAGCTCCTGTCTTCGGGACCCACTAACAGGCCAGGTTTGCAGGATAACTGAAATACATCACAGGTGAAATCATTTGCTGCTCAGGGATTGCAGTATTCTAGTCTGCATCTCCCCAAGGTAATACTTAAAATCTGGCCTGTTGGTGGGTCCTGAGGACCAGAGTTGAGAACCACTGCCCTAAAGGCTTGGAGGGTTCAGATCCATCTGCCTATACGGAGCGTCTGCTCCATACCCTTTTCCCCCTAGCAGCCTTCTCATTTTTCTTCGCAGTAGAGAGGGCTCACAGATGCCTCCCAATCGCGGTCCCCTGGGTGCTCCACCCCGCACCTTTATTTTTAGGCTGCCCGCAAAGTGGATGAAATCAGCCACGACTCAGCAAAATTAATGTTTTTTCCGTACTTTTCAGTGGAAAAGTCCTTTAATGGAGTCAAACAAGCCCTATGCACCAAGGGGGTGAGATACAGCATGTTGTTCCCTGTGCGCCTCTGGGTGCAGGATGGAGAAACGGTCCGCTTCTTCACTTCACCCACTGTGGCCTCACAATGGCTAAACACATTACCTGCATCTCCCTCTTCTCAGCTTTTGTAAGTACCCCTTTGACTTGTTATCCTGTTTGCCCTGTTGGAGAAAGGCCTGTGCTCTAAGACAGATTACAGCAGCTTCCATGAAAAGACCTGTCCTACCTGCTATTTTCTTACTGCGGATCTAGCCCTCTCATGGCTGCACTGATTTTAACTGTGATCTATAGTTGCTTCTGTTAACAGGCTGCACGGGCCTCTGGAACATTCTTTGCACCCTATGCTGGATGTGACTGCTAAGTATTCTTCACATGGGTCCCCCTGGATATCTATCCCCTGCAAAGATCTTTGTTTGCAGCTTTTCCCCTGAGGTGATGTGGAGTTTGGCCCCCTGTGTAAGCACTGCTGCCTATGCCCCCCTTCTGGGGGTTTGTTCCTTGTAGGTATACCCCTGTCCAATAGAGCCCCTGATGGTGCTCCATTCACTGGACGAGTTCCTAGTTCTGCAACATAATGTTATTTAAGATGGTGTCCCTGACCTCAGTTGGTTGCTAACCATATTTAGTTTGGGGAACCAAGCATACCTTGGTTTGGGGAGGTGTGCAGGGTGGGGGGGGGGTTGGGAAATGTTTTTCTTATTGCTACATGAAGTAATGTATACTATATTTTGTATTGGGTAATATCTGCTATTCAATATGTGATCAGTGCTCAGTTCTTGCTGTGTGGTGGGGTGTGTTCATGGTCTTTCCTCTTGGTCCGGTTGCTCCTCCCCTATGGGTCCTAATGCTTTCTGTCCTCTGGCCATGACTCCCTTAACCCTAATCTCATGGAACGTCCGGGGATTGAACTCCCGGATTAAGCACTCCCTAGTGTTTCATTTCCTCAAAACATACTGCCCAGATATTTGTATATTTCAAGAAACACATCTTTACTGGTAGTCGGGTCCTGAGCCTAAAGAAACCCTGGATGGGCCATTATTATTATGCCACTTATTCCTCTTATGTAATCCTCCATGCTGTTATTGCGAATATACCCATGTTGGTGGTGGGCCTCTATATCCCTCCACCGGTGTCCCTGGTTGTGTTGAACAAGGTCATCCAACTTATAGAAGATTTTTCCACTGACAATGTGATTCTCTTAGGGGATTTTAACATGCCTCCATGTCCTACTATGGACAAACTGACTTTGAATCTGGCGGTAGAGTCCCCGTTTTCCCCCTGGGCTTCCACATTTGACTTGACAGATGTCTGGCGCTGGAAAAATCCCCTCCGGAGAAGTTATACCTGCCAGTCTGCTACCTATAGGGCCATGTCACGTATTGATCTAGTTTATGCAAGAGGTTACCATACTGCCTAGAGGCATATCCGACCACGTGCCTCTTCTGTTGCACCTGAATATGACTCCTGCCCCCACTGACTGTCTGTGGAGACTGTCAAGGTTCTGAATATTAGATGGCAGAACTGCCCCGGGGACAGAGTTGGCTGTGAAGGCATACTGGGAGGTCAACCCACCTGCCACAGACCCGGCCTCTAGCTCGGATGCCTTTAAGATCCGCTCCCGGGGTCACTATCAGCCATAGGTCAAACCCGACATCAGGCTGGGTTGGCCCTGGTGCGGGCTGAACAGAGGGCCACGGTTCATGAGATAGAGATGAGGTTACGCGTAGAGACTTGCAGAGTGCTCTGCGGGAGGTAATGTTGCTCCGGTTCGCATCTGCTAAGAAACTACTGCACCAGTCGCAGCGCATATTCGAACAGGGTGAGTGGACCGGACGCCTGCTGGCCTGGCTGTCCAGAAAACAGTCTGCTACCACCTGTATTGCTAACATTAGAGATGCCTCAGGAAACCTACTTTCAGACCCTAGAGTCATAACGGTTTTGCCTCATTCTATATTCATTCTATATGGATCTCTATTCCTCTAGGGTGGGGTACTCACTGCAGAACTCCATACTTTTCTAGATGAGATTCGGCTTTCAAGGTTCTCTGCGGCGGCTCACCAGGGGCTGGATGCTCCACTCACCCTGAAAGAATTGCAATGTGTTATTGGTTCCTTGCAGGCAGGGAAGACTCCCGGGGACGATGGCTTCCCTGTGAAAGGCCCATGCGGAAACCCTGGCTACCAGATTGTTGGAGGTCCTCTCTGCCTCCTTTTGAGACCTCCGTCCTGCCCCTGTCTAGGGCTGTTGTTGTGGTGGTGCCCAAGCCTGGTAAGGATCCAGAACTGAGCTCCTCTTATAGGCCCATCTCGCTTCTCAATGTCGACATGAAGATCCTTGCCAAGGTCTTGGCGACCCTCCTCAGTAAGGTAATTCTGTCCCAGATTCACCGAGATCAAACTGGCTTTATGCTGGGGAAGGGGACGGATATTAACCTAAGGCAACTGCACACTGTTATTGCAGGTGTGACTGCTATGGGGGACACCGGAGTCGTTGCTTCTCTGGATGCCGAGAAAGCCTTTGACTCAGTGGAGTGGGAATACTCGTGGCTGGTTCTCCATAAATTTGGCCTAGGGCCTAACTTTATTTCCTGGATGCGCCTGCTCTATAAGGCTCCAACAGCCGGGGTCCAAGCCAATGGCATACTATCGGCCCCCTTTCCCCTCCACCGAGGCACTAGGCAGGGCTGTCTTTCTCTGGCCCTTTTCGCGCTGGCAACTGAACCTATGGTGGTGCTCCCGTGAGCTTCTGAGGAGGTCGGGGAATTTTGTTCCCCCCACTGGTTGAGAAAATGTCATTATATGCTGATGATATGCTCCTGTATCTTCACAATGCCCACCAGTCCTTGACAGCTGCCCTTGCCATCATTGGCCGATTTGGCTCGTTCTCAAGCATCAGGGTCAAATGGGAGAAAAATCGCTCCTGTTCTCTCTGATGGGACCCCCTCCCGTTGGCCTGCATGTTCCCCTTAAATGGGTACAGAAATTTAAATATCTGGGTATTCATGTGCAGAGAGATCTAACATGGTACTTAGAAGACAATCTATATCCCATTCTCCAACAGTTTGTCCAGCGATGCCTGGTCTGGAGGGCCCTACCCTTGACTCCAGTGGGAAGAGCAAACTTAATTAAGATGTCCTACCTCCCTAAATTTGTTTGTTTTTCACCATACACCAATCTCCATCCCAAACTCCTTTTTTGTTAAACTGGATCAGGCCATCACCTCATTCATATGGGGGGGGGGGGTTGACCCCCAGAGTGGCTAGGGCAACGCTGCAGCTTTCATTGATGGAGGGTGGATTATCTCTCCCAAATTTCAAAAAACTGGGCAGCGGTGCTGGTTACTGTGAGGTGGTGGTTTGCTCAAGACATAACTGACCCGGCGGTGAACCTGGAGGCTGCCCTATTAGGCTCCTACTGCAAACTTAGTAACCTAGTGTACAGAGGCTTGAGATATAGCACGCAGGTCACCATCCCTATGAAAACATTGATAGCGGTGTGGAGGCAGGTTTCCTTACATTTAAATGACCCCGATACTGTATCCCCCACATGTCCCGCTGTGGGGTAACCCCCTCTTACAGCATTTCAGATCTATTCTGGATCCACTGATATTGGCTAGGTACGAAATTCAGACATTGAAGCATATTATGCTTGAAGGATGCCTCCTTTCATTCGTAGACTTGAAGAGTAAGTATAAGCTTCCTCCATGGATATTCTTTAGGTGCCTGCAGCTCAGACATGGTGCTAGGGCACATTTCCTACTGAAGTAGTTCTTGCTTCACACTTGGATGAATCTTTCCTCACAGCTACTAATATTGATCGGAAGTTAACCTCCATTTACTTGACTTACCTGTCGTGAAGCCTTGAAAATGCTCAAATTGTTTAAGGTGTGGCCACGAGATATACCTGCCTTGACAGAGGAGGATTGGATGGAGCATTTGCAACAGTATATCCCACTTGTGATCTCAGCTAAGGATCGTTTCGTGCAACTGAAATTCCTGCATGGGGTGTATTACACTCTCCACAGGCTATCAGTTATATACCAAGACAGAGAAAGTATGTGTCCAAAATGCATGCAGTCGGTGGGGAGATTTCTTCACATGGTTTGGTCGTACCTTAATCTCCCATGCTGGTTTGGTACACTTCTTTAGAGGGGTGGCTGACGTACGTAAAACCTGTGTATGAAAGAGACAGAACCATATATTGACTATCGGACACCTCTCACATTATGTGGGGTACGTCCTTAAAGTCAACGTGCTTTGCTAGGAATCGACTCTAGTGTTCACCCTATATGACAACGTTTACGAGGTAGGTTAGGAGGAGACAGTTCCGTCCATATAGAGCACCGGTGTGGAATTTGTTAAACTCGTAAAAGTTCCGAAGTGCTGTCCATTCAGTTCATTTACCTCCAATTGAAGGCTAGTTATAATCATCGACACTCCTTTCTAAGTAGGTTCACACTTCGTTCTTGATGAAGTCATC
>BLSH010276815.1:635017-649437 GCA_018402905.1 Glandirana rugosa | reverse complement strand
TATACCCTTTGGAGGTCTTGTGCTTGCAAATAATAGCATTTCTGGTGTCGTCAGACAGCTCCTTTGTCTTTACCATTGTCACACATGTAATGTTCATTTATTGGCTAATTTGGGTCACATGGGTGGAGGCAATTCATCACAGGTGATCCTCATTTGAGATCTGCAACAGGTGAGCCAAATTGGGTTTCCATACTGATTTGCAGCAAAGGGTGCCAATACCACTGACAAGGCAAGCATTATGGTTTTCTCTGTTTTCCTCATAATGTTTATCTTTTTAAATGTTATTTATCATTTACAGTTTTTTGTCAAACACAAGCTATCTGTAGTAATAGGTTGGTTAATTTGATACATTTCCTTCAGTAGATATTCCACAATATGTACATAAACTTCATGGGTGCCAATAATGGTGAGCAGGACTGTATACCCACTATGATCCTGTACTACTGTACTCCAATATGTTACCATTTACAAGTGTACTGATGTATTATCTCAATAACCATTCCATTTTGTTATAAAAACAAAACAAACATGTGATTCATTCTATAGAGTTTATATAATTCCACAAGTATAATCTAAAATGTCAGGTTCAACATCTTATAAATACCAAAAGCTTCATTTTTTAAGGCAGAAGTCCAATAATTAATTTATTATGCATGGGAATTTATAAATAGAGAAGCTTCCAAATCTCATCAACAAAGCCATGTACAATATTGGTAAATTCATACACTTGTACCTTATGCACTATATATTAACATTTACCAAAAAAAAAAAAAGGGGGGGCTATAGCAACTAGAATAGTATTTTACTTGGTGAATGGTTGATAGTCTGGCTGCAATCATTAAAATGTTTTTAGACATGGCTTGACTGAAAACCAAAACATGTTAAAATAATGAGAAAAGTTTAATACAAAGTAGGGCTAGCACTAAACCTATATTTTGGTTATTGTTAAAGCACATATGTGGATGGAATCCAGCATCCAATCTGGCAATCACTAAACCTATTATGTTATCATGACTTGCCATGAACTTGTTAGGGATGGTAAAGGAAAAGTGAGAAAACCACAGAGACTGCAATTGATGACTTGCTATTGTGACTTTTAAAAATACCAGTTGCTTGGTTGTCATTCTGCCTCTTTGACTTAAAGTGCTTTCTGATCAAAGGAACTATGCCTCAAGTGAGATCAGAACTATGGTAAGAATGTTTTTTTTTTTTTAACCTTGATTGCTCAAGGGAAATGTGCAGCATGCCCACTGATTTATAATGATTTTCCTTGGGCAACATTCGTTCTCATGTCTCCTGTGTACCTTTAGTCCCTGATGCTTTATGATCCAAGGGGCACTGGAAGAATGGAGGACCTTTTGCCTATATCCTATATAATTGTAAAAATCAACATATAAAAAAAAAAAAAAAAAAAATGTGGGTCTCTTTCCTTCCTACTCTGAATTTATGCCATCTTCTGCTTTTCCTCTCGGTACATAGGGCTTTATACATTTAAATGTTTTGCTCAACAGTAATTCGCTTCTTTATTCTATTCATTTCTTATTTTGTTTTCAGTTTTTATGGCACTGGTGATCTGCTCTACCTGCATTAAACACAACTCAGGAAAGCTCTTTTTCTCAATGTGTAATTCAACTATCCTGTATTAAGGGTGCTAGGAAAATGGCACCTGAAGTCCACTTCTGTTGTCAACAATGTGAGAAGACCTCTTTTTTCCCCTAATTTATAAAATTATGTTGGCAACGCCATATGTCCAGCCGGGGTCAAAGGGAAGCAACAACCTGACCCCAGTGGCACCAATCCTACAGCAGGATGGCTAAGGCCCACAAGACTTGTCAGTTGTCTGCAGATCAAATCTTGACACATGCGCAGATAAAATATCTTTTGCTCATGCTATAGCAGGAGATTAAATACAGAGTTAGAGTAAGAAATAAGTCTCTTGATGAGTTTAACACATGAAATGCAGGAACACAAAGTATGTCTACACAAACCCTAAAACCCAATATAGTTTGCATGGGGATAGGCAAAACATTTAACAAGACTATCCAATGAATAAAGAGATGTCTCCTTATCACATACAAGTGCTGATAAGAGCTGAGTCAGCACAAAAAAAGTGTAATATGCCAATTTCAGAACGTGATTTCTCACAAGTAGCTCTTAGGTGCTACATTTCAACAGGTGTATCTGTTCTGACAAATCCGTCATGAAACGTGTCTAATGTGCTAAAGAACGATTGACTCATGTTTAGCTTAGACAAATGCAAGATTCGCTAATGCATTTTGATGCAAGATAACATGAAGCTGATAATATCTATTATTTAGAACTTCAGCATTTTTTTGTTGAATATAGTACCATAGTATAGTACCATGTGCTCACAGTTAACATTAAATATCTCTTTCACTGTGTTTTGTCGCTTTAAATAATAAAAAAAAAAAAACACCATGAGAATTCACATTGAGTGCTCCATCATCTCATTCTACTAGGCAAACACCACAACTTGGGAGAAAACCCCATTTGTCAAGAAGGATGGCAAGTATCAATAGACTGCTCTGAAAACCTCTTGTGTAACAATTTCACAGGACAATCAGTTCTGATGTGAGCGTGTGTGCACAATACACCAACATAATGCATACAATTGAAATTTCAGTGGAAAGGTATGTATGACTGTAGCCAGAAAAAATGAACATCAATCAAGTGTAAAAATTCTGATGTCTATATGCTCCAAACAAAAAAGCTCCAAGCTGCAATGGACATCAATGGACTGTTTTGCCATGCTGCTCATACAGTATCTCTTAGAAATAGAAGGACCACACATTGGACCATCGTTTGACTTTGGCACATTCATTCCCCTTATTTGTGATTATCAGTCTTGACGCAAATTGATGCTCGGTCTTCTCAGTTATTCCCTTTTAGATAGGGGTGGCACCTGGGTCCATTTGTTCACGAGTGGAATTTGTTCAAGCAATTTGTGTTTTGATATGTGTGTATGCATTCTTAGCATGCATACACAATATCAGACTTTTTTCCCTTCAGAAGTGGGTGTTGTCCTGTGAAACGTGTAAAAGACTTCCATTTGATAGAGTCCCAGTGAAAGTGTCATATTGAGGTGATATCAAAATATGTTCTGATAAAAACTGTATTATGATCATGTGTTAGCTGTAGCATGCCATAGATTGCCCCTTTTTATTGGGGTTGATGACTTTATGGATTTGTTCAATAAAATTATGCATTTATTGTATACAATGGTGTGGTACAGTAGAGGAAGACATTCTCTTTGCTCTCTCCCAACTCCTTTCTTTGCCACTTCCTTTGAAAATGTTTATTCCCCCCAACTGTCATGCTGATGCTTTAGCTTAAAATGCTTTCAGAGTCTGATCAGGAATAAGTAAAAGGTAAGGAATTCTAACACTTTTCTGGAACTCCTCTTACACCATTGCTTGTTCCTGTATTGTGACTCAAAAGAACTGAAACCATATACAGTCAGGTGAACAGAATTTTCAGGAGAGCAAACAATTCCAACCCTCATACACTTCTCGTAAATGGATCACTTTAATTTATCTTAACTGTGCAGGATTACTTAGGGAACGTAAAGAAAAATCTAAAACATTCAGGAGTCAGATATTTAAATTGATACTAAAGCTGCGTTAAAAAAAAAAAAAAAAAAAAAGCCAAACCACAACATGCCTATACTTACCTGCTCTGTTTAACCACTTGCTTACTGGGCACTTATACCCCCTTCCTGCCCAGTCCAATTTTCAGCTTTCAGCCCTCTCACACTTTGAATGACAATTGCGCAGTTATGCAGCACTGTACCCAAATTACATCTTTATCTTTTTTTTCCATACAAATTGAGCTTTATTTTGGTGGCAGTTAATTACCGCTGGATTTATTTTTTTTTTCCTAAAAAACAAAAGGTTTGAAAATTTTTATAACAAAATATGAAATCCAGGTAATTTTTCTCCTTCACTGATGGGCACTAATGAGCACTGATGAGGTGCACCGATTAGCAGTACTGGTGGGCACTGATAGGTGGCACTGGAGGACACTGATTTGCAGCGCTGGTGTTTACTAAGGGGGGCCCGACAGCGTGAAGAAAGAAAAAAGCCGGAAACCGGCTTCCGTCTACTTCCGTGATCAGTGGTCATTGGCTGACAGCTGATTACATGGTAAGGGGCCCGCTGTGATTTGGCCCTTTGCCCTGCTCTGTGATCAGCCAAGTCCCAAGGACTTGGCGATCACAGACACCCTCTCGGCGAAGGAAGCCCGCGCTTTAGCGGTCTTTCGGCTATAGTGCGGGCGCAAAGTGGTTAATGGTTTTGCACAGAGCAGGCCCAATCTTCTTCTTCTGGGGTCCCCCGCCAGCACTCCAGGCCCCTCCTCTTCATCGTGTGGGGGCACCTGTGCATGCTCACTCCCGAGCCCCGCTGCTGCGTCCTTTGATATTGCTCAGTAATGGTTTATTACCAACTATGGGTCTCTTATTTTAGCCCTTTATCTACTATCAGGAGTTGGGGAACAGTGTCTAGAACAAAGACAGGGCATCAACTCTCAAACCTCTGATGACCTTTGACACCTGACACTCAAGGTAATATGCCGGGTTAAAAAAAAAATAAGTAAAGCTAAGCTACAGGGCCCAATATACATGTTTTGTTGATGGGGAGGGTTTTCTCGATGGGGACCAGTTGGACCTAACCCCATAGTTGAAGATGCAAGTTCCAGGGCCCATCATTCTATTCCAATTGCTTTAATAATCTATGTGTCAATTTAAATGTACCTAGCATGTGCATACTATGGTCTCAGACACCTGATATTCTAAACAAGTGAATCACTAAGTAGTGGAGAAAGGATGCAAAAATGCCAGTGCTAGAGCAAGCTAAAATCAGTAACAGCATCTTCCATTCTTCTGCATCTCTTTTAAAAGAATCTATTTTAAAGGAACCCCGTTATGAAAAATATGTAGGGGTTTCTGACTTCAGACACCAATTTCCTGCATGCTTGTTCCAGATGTACCACATGACTGAAAAAATATAACAGACAGACACAGCTAGGCAACTAGCATTCCCAGAAAAGAAATCAACAATGGCAGCCCCATATTTCTCTCATGACAGGAAATCACCAAATCCCAGAAATGTTCATTTTTACAATGCAAACTAAAATGCTTAAGCAAAAGACAAAAAAATAAACAAAATTAATTTATTAAAGCCATTGAAATCTATTAAAATACAAAACAAAATAAAAAAATAGACAGCAGTGCTCATTTTACAAAGAAATGCATGAACAAAAATAGTCCAACGTTAACATTTTATGATTACATTACCAAAAACTGCATATTCTTCAGTTATTGATCCAATAAACCAGCATAGTATTGCCATCCTTCTAAGAAATGGACACAAAAAATTGCACAGTAAAATTGCAGATAATTGGAGGCCATCCTTTCCCAAAATGTGCCATTTATTTCTTGTGCAGGCAAAGATCTATATCAGATCCTTCGGCCATTTGTTTTTACTTCATATTTCTGATTTTTCACAGTTTCTGCGGATAGGCTGATTGTTCTGATCCTAAGTGCTCTCGAAGTGTCAGTGCATTCCAGATCCTTCCATCTCGATACCCTGGAGAAGGCTAGACGTTGCTTACTTGAGTCTCCTCTGATGGAGTAAGTAGAACTGGCGCAGACAATTTGTGCGTCCTTTCTCGTCTAACATATCTTGGCTTTCGACCTAAAACAATAAAGACAGCATATATGGGACCAGAGACTGACTTTTGCTTGTTGATGGTTTCATTTGTTTTGCAGGTTTGCCAAATACATGAAAAGATTCCAACTCCCTTTTCCACTCGATGTAAAACAGAGTATTTGCTGGAGTTCCACCTTAAAGTCCATGTTTCGTCAAAAGTGAGGTTTGGATAGAGTTGGGAGGGGTCAGAACCCCCTTCAAGTTTTGCCATCAATGTCTTTGATGGAGAGATTCATCTGTTCCATTTGTCCTGTTACCATTATCACCAGGACAGAATGTCAAAGGAAACCAAAATTTTATAATGGTCACTAGAACAGGAGATGAGGGTAAAATTTCCCCGGGGGACCAAATCTAACCAGTGGTCACCTGCTCTGACAACTGTCTAAAAGTGTAATTCTTCTGATTTGTAAAAATGTCCTCATTTCCTTTTGCATTTCTGGAACAGGAAGTGAAGTGACCCCCCCAAATCAGAAAATATATAATTTGAGAGGTTTTAGACCTTCCTCCACTTTACTCTTCTCTATCCAAATTCTGTCATGCGACAACGTCTACAACATCCATCCATTGTGAAATCTTTGGTATTGAGATCTCATGCACCCATAACAAAATATTAGTTCATGTGATTGGTTGAACATGCATGTTTAGTTACCTGTATAGCTTGGATTTGGAATCATTGATGCCTAAAATGAGAAGGAAAGAAAAAACACACAATAAAGATGCTCTATGAATAAGATCTAGTCTATTGAGTATATACATATAACCCTTCAAATTTTTTTTTTTTTTTTTTTTTGAGTGGAAGGATCAGTATCAAGCTTACAGAAATGCCTTATAAATAAAATAAAAAATAAGGGCCTGATGCTGTGTGACTAGGGCAACCAAATGGAAATGTCTGAAGGTTCCCCAAAGCATTAGACATTTGGATGACCCCATTTTTGTAGCCATCATGTAGATTTACGTGACAATTTGTGAATTTCAAAATGTCTGAGACAAAGCACCAGCTTATAACCACCTAGAACTGCAAATAACTGGCTGAAATGTTCTACCCCGATTTGTCCCTACGCTTAACGTGACCATTTTTACTAAATTTTCTGTCACAAATGAGTATTCAGTATCTCTAACCAAAACAGTCAAGTATTGCAAAGTGTAGATTTTATTACCATCAGTGCTGACTGTAGCCCAGGCAGAAGCCCAAATTATGGGCATTCCATTCTGCTGCCATGCCTCCTCTTACTAGCTGGTGGCTGTGGAGTTTGTGGCTTTTTTTTTTTTTTAACATAGGTGCCGACTACAGTAGTAGCTGGCTGCTTGTGTTGTGGGACTGACAGAAGCTGGGGGCAGCACTGGTCATTCATAAAAAAAAAAAACAAAAAACAAAAAAAAAAACACAAGTCGACAATAGCACATGCCAGCAGCTACTATACAAGTCTATCTCTGGCATCTAGTAGTTGCCAGGATGGGCTGTTGGCACTGCTCCCCAACCACTGTCATTCACACAACACAAACGGACAGCTGCTACTATAATTCTTCTGGAACTAGCTGGTGGCTGCAGATTGCAGTCTCAGTCACTGAAGGGGCATAGCTGCAGAACAGAAAGGGGACTGTGGGAGATTGCATAATTGGCATTTTATTAGTACAAGTGAAGCAAAGGAAGCACAGGAATGAATGGCAAAAAGGGTGAAGATGTTCTGTCTGCAGCTCTCATGTGGGACAGGGATGCGTGGGCTCTGTGTGCTCAGTTCCTGCATCGCCCTCTCTTCTCTGTGCAGTCAGAAGCCCATCTCCACTGTCCAGCATTGTTGGATAGCAGTGGCAGGGGCTAGTCATCAGACTAATGCTTCTTAGGAACCCCAGCACTAATTTTTATGGTGACAAGTCCTATGTACACAGGATGCCCGGGAAACGTAACACACCTTTATAAACCTCTAGAGAGATTTCTTTAAGTTGTCCCTTTATTCCTCCAAATGAAAACCTTTCCATCACTTTCTGCCCAAGTTAAAATGGTCAAATCTCCCCAGATAATATAAATCTGACAGTTTACCAAGTAACTATAGACCTGTTAGTTTAACTTCTATAGCTGGGAAGATACTGGAGAGTTTAACCACTTCAGCCCTGGAAGGATTTCCCAACGTTAGGACCAGAGCACTTTTTGCGATTCGGCACTGCGTCGCTTTAACTGACAATTGCGCGGTCGTGCGACGTTGTACCCAAACAAAATTTGCATCCTTTTTTCCCCACAAATAGAGCTTTCTTTTGGTGGTATTTGATCACCTCTGCGTCATTTCTGATCACCGCTATAAACCGAAAAAGAGCGACAATTTTGAAAAAAAATAAAAAGTTTTACTTTTTGCTAAAATACAAATCCATCCATCGGTTTTGGTTGATTTATATTCTTCCTCATATTTTTGGTAAAAAAAAAAAAAAAAAATCACAATCAGCGTTTATTGATTGGTTTGCGCAAAAGTGGCCACGTTTACGGATGATGAGAATTCATTTCTGGGGGTTTTATTTCATTTTTATTAGTAATGGCGGTGAGCTGCGATTTTTAGCGGTACTGCGATATTGCAGCGGATATGTCGGATCATTTTGACACTTTTTTTGGGACCAATAACATTTATACAGCGATCAGAAATTTAAATATCCACCGATTACTGTATAAATGTCATTGGCAGTGAAGGGGTTAACCGCAGGGGGAGATCTAGGGGTTAACTGTGTTCCCTAGGCGTGTTCTAACTATCGGGGGGGGGGGGGGCTAGGCTGTTATGGGCATAAGAGATCTAACTGATCCCAGTGACAGGGATCAGTAGATCTATGTCCCCACTGTCAGAATGGGGAACTGCCGTGTTTACATCGGCAGTTCCCCATTCTTTTGCTGTGGCCGCATATCACGGCTCGCAGGCGGACATCGGGTCTGCCCGAGCCACGGGCACACTCCTCCGGAGTACGGCACGCACCCCCTAGCGGCCACTCCGCAAATCGCAGTTTATTTACGGCGAATCACGGGACGCATCCACACTGCCGCAGTAAATACACTGCGCACGGTGTGGAAGCGGTTAGTAAAAGACCACATAGATGAGTTCTTGTTGGAAAAAAATGTTTTAAGCAACAAACAGCATGGATTCATGAAAAACAGAAGTTGTCAAACAAATCTGATTTCTTTTTATGAGGAGGTAAGTAAAACCTTGGACAGGGGGGTGCTGTGGACGTGATAAACTTAGACTTTGCAAAAGCGTTTGACACAGTTCCCCACACACGGCTAATGTGTAAGGTAAAGTCTACGGGCTTGGAAAGATCAGTTTGTAAATGGATAGAAAACTGGCTAAAAGACCGAATTCAGAGTAGTGGTTAATGATTCCTACTCTAAATGGTCCAAGGTAATCAGTGGTGCGTGTACCCCAAGGTTCAATGTTGGGACCCTTACTTTTCAATATATTTATAAATGATATAGGGTCTGGGATTAAAAGTACCATTTTAGTCTTTACAGATGACACCAAGCTATGCAGTGGAATAACATCCTTATATGAGGTCTCAAACTTACAAGCAGACCTCAATGCACTGTCTAATTGAGCGACTATGTGGCAAATTAGGTTTAATATTGATAAATGTAAAGTTATGCATTTGGGGGCTAAGAATATGCATGCATCGTACATACTAGGAGGAGTACAACTGGGGGAATCCATAGTGGAGAAGGATCTGGGGGTTTTGGTAGATTATAAGCTTAATAGTGGCATGCAATGCCAAGCTGCGGTTTCCAAAGCAAGCAAAATCCTTTGTATTAAGAGAGATATGGACTCCAGAGATAGAGACATCATTTTGCCCCTGTACAAATCATTAGTAAGACCTCATATGGAATATGCAGTTCAGTTTCGGGCACCAGTTCTCAAGGATATCGGGGAACTGGAGAAAGTGCAGAGAAGGGCAACCAAACTAATAAGAGGCATGGAGGAGCTCAGCTATGAGGAAAGATTAGAGGATCTGAATGTATTCTCTCTTGAGAAGAGGAGATTAAGGGGGGATATGATCAACATGTACAAATATATAAGTGGTCTATATAGTGAACTTGGTGTTGAGTTATTTACTTTAAGGTCATCACTAAGGACAAGGGGGTACTCTTTACGTCTAGCGGAAAAAAGATTTCATCCCCAAATACGGAAAGGTTTCTTCATAGTTAGAGCTGTGAAAATGTGGAATAGACTCCCTCCAGGAGGTGGTTTTGGCCAGCACAGTAGACTTGAGACAAAAGAAGGTATGCAATAATACAGTAGGTCTAGGTGGAACCACAAACCGCATATAAAAATAACTGCAGCGCACAGTCCAGTTACTGATTTCAAAGATGAAAAAGTAATGTAGATTAAAAATCTATAGCTTCTTTGAAGCAAGCGTTAGAAGTGGTGATACTGAAGATACAGACATGCAGCCCATCACCAGTGACACCGCCACACACAGCCTCTTACCGGAACTCACCGACCCCCTATTACCGGGGGGGGGGTCAGTGCTCGCCTCCATTGAGTAAAGAGCATCCACCGATCCAGCCAGGGAAGACCAAAAGCCACTCAGATCATGCAAATAGAACTCCGGCACATCAATACTCTGAGGGGTCCCGTGTAGTATAGTAACCAATATGCGGAGTTTTGTTGTCTCTATGCATATTGGTTACTATACTACACGGGACCCCTCAGAGTATTGACGTGCTGGAGTTCTATTTGCATGATCTGAGTGGCTTTTGGTCTTCCCAGGCTGGATTGATGGATTCTCTTTACTCAATAGAGGTGAGCACTGACCCCCCCCCCGCAATAGGGGGTCGGTGCGTTCCGGTAAGAAGCTGTGTGTGGCGGTGTCACTGGTGATGGGCTGCACGTCTGTTTCTTCAGTATCACCACTTCTAACACTTGCTTCAAAGAAGCTATAGACTTTTAATCTACATTACTTGTTCATCTTTGAAATCAGTAACTGGACTGCGTGATGCAATTATTTTTATATAAAATGTAAAGATTATAACTGGGTACTGGCATTTTTTAGGTAAAGTTGATCCAGGGTGAATCTGATTGCCTCTCAGGGGATCAGAAAGGAATTTTTCCCCCCACTATAGCAAATAGGATCATGCTTTTTCTGGGTTTTTTTTGCCTTCCTCTGGATCAACTGTGGGTGAAGGATTGTATAGTTATAATTTTTTTTCTATTTTTTGGTTGAACTAGATGGATTTGTGTCTTTTTTCAGCCTAACTATGTAACTACGTAACTATGACAGAGCCTCTAACTTTTCCAAGCTGTAGCCACTGAACTGTGCCTGAATTAAATGCAATCTGGGACAATTTAACTACAAATACCAAAATTTTGGACTTATTGGTTTTAGTGACCCGTCACCTTATTTAAAGCGATTATGCCGAAAGCTAGAGTTATTACCTGATAACTAATTTTCCAGGAGTCCTCCAGCACTGTATACGTGAGAGATGGGCTCCTCCTACAAGAAACACAAGCGCAGAAGAAGTTAAAAGCTCCCGCCCACTACTGCCCTTCAGTATTACCAAAGATGACCCAAAAGGCATGCAGAATCACCCATACTTAAAATAAGAACCTTAGGGCGGGAAGCATACCATCCTGGAGGATTCCTGTAAAAGGAGTTATCAGGTGATAACTCTAGCTTTCCGAAGTCATCCTCCAGGACGGTATACACAAGAGACTGCAAAGATGTATAATTTGGGAGGGTACCCCAGCCCCATAAGGCGCAGTGTAGTAATAATAATAATGACGATAATATTAATTTGTGTCTATGTAGAGCACCAATTCTCACGACTAAGCCTGTGCTGAAACCAAAACATTGCTGTTGACATGCTACCTCAAGTTCTGTTATCTTTTCCTATAAAACTAATACCATAGCATAAGGGTCCAATAGTAACAGGTCACAATACCATCTCTACTAGCCTGCAATCTACATAATGTATCGAGTGAATGGCCTGTCTGCCTCTGCAGAAGCTTGGCCTATAATCCCAGTCATGCCATTGTTCAAGCGATAGGTTAATACCATAGCGTGCAAGTGACCTAGTCACTACAAAAGAGAATAAATGACCACGCAATATTGTGTAAAAGGGTTTGAAATCTACATACATCAGGTGTAGCATAGTACCATGAAAACAACCTTTACCGTAAGAAAAAAATTCCTAATGAGGAAAACTCCTAAAAAGGATCAGAGTATGAGTTATAAGCGTAATTACCAAAAGAGATTTATAACCTTTCAAATGTTTGATGACTGGGACCGTGTGTAAAAGTCTTACTGGTCACAGAGGTGCAATTGGTATGCCTAACTGTAAAAGACAGGGTTGCCTGCTGCTGAAGATTGAACAGTCAGAACCCCCTGAATCAACCAAGTGCAGGAACTCATGAAAAATCACTGAGTACTGGTTGTGAATGTCATATATGAAGTTTGAGACACTAAATAAAAATAAAAAACATCAGGTACGTCAAGTTAGCTCCACCGCATTGAAGAAATTCCACACGAGGACGCAACGCATAAGGGGTAAGGAGTTAGCAGCTGGCGCTATCCCACGACCATTCCTAACCATCCTGCGGGTGGCATGGCTTTCAGTGCCTTTTTTGTGAAAGAGCCACTATAAGATTTTATGGCAATAAAATAGTTTCATTACAGAGAGCACTAGATGGGATGTTCTCTGTATTAAATGGCTGGTATTACATGTGAACACTCCATGAAGGAGAGAGCTGGGCTGTGAAAGCTAGAAGGATATCATCCATCCACACAGATCTCCATATATCCCTCAAGGGGAACTGCATGCTTTGACTCTCTGGTAAAACAGGAGTCCAAGCTGGAGAAGAGCTGCTTTGGTTAGAAGAGAGAATTGTGTTGATATACCGATGTTGAAGCTTCAGCAGCCAGGAGGTTTTGTCCCTGTATGACACCCCAGTGCACGTATGCATAAGGACAGCCATATTACAAAAGGCAAAGGAATAGCGAAGAGGTGTATTCATAAGAAAAAAATCCTCCCCCAATGCATGGGATCATTTATCCAAATAAGGCTTATGCAACCAAACACCATAGGGCAGCCCTTGCCCAGAAACTGGATCAAGCCTGACCAATGGTCACAAAGCACTAGGTTTTCATTGTGTACCATTATAATGAAGTCACTGGTTGATATGGAGTTCCTCTGGTGTTTGCTCAGCGCTCTAATGTCGAATGTTCGATGGGAGCAGATGTTGTGTTATGTAAAACTATTTGCTTATATTTTAGAATGGGATGCCTTGAAATTGTGCACAACTTAAAATGGTGTCTTGACTGACAAAGGGTGAAAAACACGGCTATAGGAAATATTACATATGCAGAGTCTTAGATAGTGAATTTCATAAAAGCAGCATAATCTATTGCCAAACTAAACAAGATCAGCATACGCTCCATTGTTATGTTATTTCCAGTATTGCCTATACTGCAAAAGTATGAAGTCCAGCATGGTGTATTCATTCATGAAAAGCCCCATAGACTGCAACTGGTTTAGAAAAGAAGCTGATGTCACATCACACCCACAATCTGACAACAGTAACAGTTATATATGTATAACATACAATATGTAATCTCTAAAATAACCTGTATATTTGTATTACACATCACCCAATCCAGGAATGAGGTGTATTCATACGAGGACAAACAATTATACAAAACTTGCCACAAGGAGAGCACCTAAAATTTCATACATAGGGAACAGGTTGTGAATTATACATATCAGGTGTGAGACACTTCATACAGATACCCTAGTCAGGTCTCAGCAGGTTTGGTTCCCAAACGAAATACACCCCTGTTGTCCACATATACAACTACATAAAGACAACCCTGGGAGGCAGGGTAAGGGTATATAAACAATAGACACTTCCCAATCCAGAAGGCCATGCAGATGAGGCCTATGCCTGAAAGCAACCCTAACCCATGCATAGAGGCAAAATAGTGACCTTCATATATGCAGTATGCTCTGGAGAAAAGAGAGTACAATACAACATAATAGACAACACAAACATAAGCTTAAATGTTGCGTAGACCTATACTGCCAACACATGACTATGAGCCATGTACATGAGACCGATTTATAGTATATATTTATAGGATATAGTTTATCCAAGCAATACATACAGAGCAGAAACGAAGCACCAGGGCCGTCTTTAATATTGCTTGGACCCTGGGCAAATATTTACTTCGATACGACATTGGAGACCGTTGGTTAGTTTTAGTGACGACTAGACGAAGTCATTTAACTAAAACTCAGATCAACGATAAATAACATACAGAGTCTCGTCCACCTTTCACTTTAACGTACCCCCCCCCCCCCCCCCGTTCATTTATAAACGGGTCCCAGGTTCGTTATAATTTCTGCCGGGACCACGAAGCAAAGACGAGACATACATAACGAACCTATTTGATATAGGATATTTATATATGATATTTAGCCAGAGTACATGTACCGAGTATCAGTACACAACCGTCATATCCAGATGCGTTGTAAATTCGAATACAAACACAACAGATAATACAACATAACATGAGAGAAAAGAGGTCTCGTATGACGTATATACTTCCAGTGATAAAACGGAGATACGTACCCAATCCCAACGAAAGTCCGTATCCGGAGTAGACGTACCGGAAGACCTAACCCTTCACAGATAACAAATATATGGGAATGGGACGGAGGGTCCCAACAGA
>BLSH010276815.1:587434-611459 GCA_018402905.1 Glandirana rugosa | reverse complement strand
GCTGCAACCTGCCCCTCCTGTGTCACTGGCTGCAACCTGCCCCTCCTGTGTCACTGGCTGCAACCTGCCCCTCCTGTGTCACTGGCTGCAAACTGCCCCCACCTGTGTCACTGGCTCAAACTGCCCCTCCTGTGTCACTGCCTGCAAACTGCCCCTCCTGTGTCACTGGCTGCAAACTGCCCCCACCTGTGTCACTGGCTACATAACTGCCCCACCTGTGTCACTGGCTGCATAACTGCCCCCACCTGTGTCACTGGCTGCATAACTGCCCCCACCTGTGTCACTGTATACTGTGCCCTGTGATGCAGAGCTGTATACTGTGCCCTGTGATGCTGGAGCAGTATATTGTATCCTGTGATGCTGAGCTGTATACTGTGTCCTGTGATGTTGAGCTGTATACTGTGCTCTGTGATGCTGAGCTGTATACTGTGTCCTGTGATGCTGAGCTGTATACTCCTGACACAATATGTGGAATACAGGGGACGGAGTCGGTGGATTCTATAAGGGGAGGGGCTTATTAGAAGTAGGAGGGGTCAAAAGGAAGGGCGGGGCCTGGCGCCCCCCCATCCAAAAACTTCACCAGCTGCCACTGCATGACAGTGAACAGCATCTTGACTGGTGGAACGAGGACTAGTGCCTGGTGCAACAACAATGGCTGAAGTGGGAAGCATGTGACTGCAGTGACCAGAATCCCTGCGGCCATGATCCTGTGCAAAGATCACAGCTGAAGCTGGGGGAAAAGAAGCCTAGACCAAATGATACCGGCCCCAAAGGCCACCAGAGCATGTGAAAAGCCCACCAGAAGATTCCATTACCGAGCCCAAGATCTCGGTCCCTTTCTGTCGCGCCAGGACGCACAACACGCCCATCGGAAACCTATATGAAGAAACGCGGCTCGGCGAAGAACCCAATAGTGGTCCCACGCTAACCGCCTGAGGAATCCACCTGCCAGTATTCTACTCCCAGGAAACGTCTATTGGAGAGGTCCACACCGGGAATCCCCGAAGACAACCCGCCCACGATCCAGACAACGTCTGAGCCCTTGCCATACATACACGGAGAGAAAAGATTTGCTCTGTCAAAGAACCGAAGAGCTAACCCACTAGACCAAGGAACCCCTGGCTTCCTGGTCCAGCCTATCCGATCATCCAGAGACCTCGGGCACTAGTCCCATTACACCAGGAGCTCCCTTAAAAAAGGAGCTTGCATGGAACTGTGCAAATGGAAACGCCTTAAGGCAGATACCACATTAGGCCCAACAACCACATGCAAGTCCGCAGGGAGCTCCACCTACCTGACACGGTAGATGAAATGCAAGCAACTCCTGGAGCTTTGTCCAGTTATAGAAAACACTGGCCAGAACTGGAGTCTGAGTCAGGCCCAGATAACCCAGTGTTCTGGAAAGAGCCAGAGCGAACCCCGCTGACATAACCAGGGGAATGTCGGCGATACAAAAAGGCAACACCACAAGCCGGTAATGCTCTCCTCCCACAGCAAAACGGAGGGAATGCTGAGGTCGGGCACATAGTGAAATGCGTAAGCAGACATTCGTGATGTTGAGGCCAGAAAAGTCCCCATGAGTAAGGGATGCAATCACCGTGCGGAGAGACTTCATTCTGAGCTACCGTACCCACAAAAGCAGGTCAGAGCCTTGAGGTCCAGATCCAACACACCATGCCCTCTACCTTTTGACCGTGAACAGGACTGAAGAAAAAAATGTTCCAACAGGAACCGGGACAAGCACACCTTGAAGAAACAGGGCGTGTACAGCCCCATGAGGAGAACTGCAAATGGTCCGGTGACAGACGCCTAATGGGAGGGAGAAGAAAAATACATTTTGGGGAACAAGGCCATAACACGGTCATAACTGGAGAAGATCAACACGACCCACCCATTCCAGATACGGATGAGGGCGCACCCTCAAGCTGAAGAGGCCTTGTCCGCGGGTCAGAAAAAAGCTGCTCTCGGCTTGCCAGACCAGGTCCGTCTGGAACCTCCCGGGGAGGGTTTGAAAGGTTTCGAACCCCTGACAGTGGACCCTGAAGAATTAAAGAACTGTGTGCCTCGAAAGGAGGACCGCATCTGTGACGTGGCTCCATTTCTATTTCAGACTGTGGAAGAGATGTACCTTCCCTTGCGAGACGCATAACAATGTCATCCAGGATTGCCTTTTTAAAAAAAACCCCAGTCCGCAGACCAACACTCAGGCCACATACAGGTCTAAGCCCCACCGTGGAAACAGAGCGCTCAGTAACCAGGGGATCTGTGGCCAAGAGGCATAGCAGACCAACAGATCTGCCAAATCAGCACAGGCAGGGGAATTCAGCTGCAGGCATAAAAAAGTGCACCTGGTTGTCAGAGCCTGCTTCAAACCGCTACCAAAATCACTGTCAGCGTTCACAGGGATCAGACGTGAACTCTGCAAACCCTGCAGTTACGTGTATTGTGTTTTGTAAGTGTCAGTGATCTATTAGATACTGCATTTGGGTGGGCTGGACAGAGGGGCTAAATGCAGGTGCTAGCAGGTATCTGGGCTGATCCCGCGTTTTTTAGAACACTAAGGTACTGGGGACGCTAATCTAGATCTGACCAAGTCACAGATATTATACTACTAACTGACCTAATGTATGTGTGCACGTGTCAGAGTACCTGACTAATATGACCCTGCCGATTGACGCTGACCCCAACTTAGACTAAAACCTAACTGAGGTCACCGCCGAGCAATCAGGGGGTTTTATATATACATATATACACACACACACACACACACACACACACACACAGTACAGACCAAAAGTTTGGACACACCTTCTCATTCAAAGAGTTTTCTTTAATTTCATGACTATGAAAGTTGTAGAGTCACACTGAAGGCATCAAAACTATGAATTAACACATGTGGAATTATATACATAACAAAAAAGTGTGAAACTGAAAATATGTCATATTGTAGGTTCTTCAAAGTAGCCACCTTTTGCTTTGATTACTGCTTTGCACACTCTTGGCATTCTCTTGATGAGCTTCAAGTCATAGTCACCTGAAATGGTTTTCACTTCACAGGTGTGCCCTGTCAGGTTTAAGAAGTGTGATTTCTTGCCTTATAAATGGGGTTGGGACCATCAGTTGTGTTGTGCAGAAGTCAGGTGGATACACAGCTGATAGTCCTATTGAATAGACTGTTAGAATTTGTATTATGGCAAGAAAAAAGCAGCTAAGTACAGAAAAACGAGTGGCCATCATTACTTTAAGAAATGAAGGTCAGTCAGTCTGAAAAATTGGGAAAACTTTGAAAGTGTCCCCAAGTGCACTGGCAATATAATATGATAGGGGTATCCTCGCGCTACTATGATAGGTGTGGTGAAGGTAGACTAGGTTGCTGCTGTACCTAATTATATGACAATATAAGCTATGTAATTACAAGGAATGAATGGTACTGCACAGCCTATTTCTGTAGGTGTCAATATATAGTGGTCTAATACGTGATTTATGATACAATGATATACAATGATGAAGTAAAACGTATAAAATGTGTCAAATCCATAAGTATGAATAGATGATATAAAGTGCAATATACAATAGATACTTCAATAGAAATGCAGTAGATTAAAAATCTTATGAAAATATTGGCTATATATACACACAGCATAAAACCTTAAAATGGCAGTGATATATTCCAGTGGTTAAAAGTGACGGTAAAGATATAAAACAGTAAATGCAATGAATTGAAATTCAGCGAACAGTTTCAATGCTAAAAAGTCCTAGTTAAAACTGTAGTGATAGTGATAACTGTGATTCGTGCTTCAAGTGTTCATATAAAATCATTGGTGCTTCATTTGACTGCAGAAAATCTCTTTTGCAGGGGTGTGTTCACCCCAAGAGGATTCCTTCAGTGAGTGCTCCGATCAAGTGCTCACAGAACTCTCACCTTACTAGTTAAGATCATGTGCGCATCATGGTTTCTTTGGGTCCTATTCCTCACTTCCACGCTTCCTTCGAGTCTCAGTCTGGACAAACGATCGGTACGACCAATCGGTCGCTCACCCTCTCCTGTGGTCCTAGAACTCCATGCGTCTCAGGCAATAGGGAAGAAACAAGAAGCTCTCATGGTGTAGTATTGTAAAATAGTAGTTTTTATTTACCCAATTAAAACCGTAATAAAAGATATCCAAAAAACGTCAAAACTTTAAAATTTACACAGCGGCGTCTATGCACCTTTCACTGTGTCTCCAGCAATACAGGGAATAGCCTATGCGTCACGTCACGTGACTTCTTCAGGGCTCAAGTGTCCAAGTGCAGTCACAAAAACCATCAAGCGTTACAAAGAAACTGGCTCACATGTGGACCGCCCCAGGAAAGGAAGACCAAGAGTCACCTCTGCTGTGGAGGATAAGTTCATCCGAGTCACCAGCCTCAGAAATCGCAGGTTAACAGCAGCTCAGATTAGAGACCAGGTCAATGGCACACACAGTTCTAGCAGCAGACACATCTCTACAACAAATGTTAAGAGGAGACTGTGTGAATCAGGCCTTCATGGTAGAATATCTGTTAGGAAACCACTGCTAAAGAAAGGCAACAAGCAGAAGAGACTTGTTTGGGCTAAAGAACACAAGGAATGGACATTAGACCAGTGGAAATCTGTGCTTTGGTAATTTGATATCTTTGGTTCCACCCATCGTGTCTTTGTGCCACGCAGAAAAGGTGAACAGATGGACTACATGCCTGGTTCCCACCGTGAAGCATGGAGGAGGTGTGATGGTGTGCTTTGCTGGTGACACTGTTGGGGATTTATTCAAAATTGAAGGCATACTGAACCAGCATGGCTACCACAGCATCTTGCAGCGGCATGCTATTCCATCCGGTTTGCGTTTAGTTGGACCATCATTTATTTTTCAACAGGACAATGACCCCAAACACACCTCCAGGCTGTGTAAGGGCTATTTGACCAAGAAGGAGAGTGATGGGGTGCTGCGCCAGATGACCTGGCCTCCATAGTCACCGGACCTGAACCCAATCGAGATGGTTTGGGATGAGCTGGACCGCAGAGTGAAGGCAAAAGGGCCAACAAGTGCTAAGCATCTCTGGGAACTCCTTCAAGACTGTTGGAAGACCATTTCAGGTGACTACCTCTTGAAGCTCATCAAGAGAATGCCAAGAGTGTGCAAAGCAGTAATCAAAGCAAAAGGTGGCTACTTTGAAGAACCTACAATATGACATATTTTCAGTTGTTTCACACTTTTTTGTTATGTAATATAATTCCACATGTGTTAATTCATAGTTTTGATGCCTTCAGTGTGAATCTACAATTTTCATAGTCATGAAAATAAAGAAAACTCTTTGAATGAGAAGGTGTGTCCAAACTTTTGGTCTGTACTGTACATACACACACACACACACACACACACAGTATCTCACAAAAATGATTACACCTCTCACATTTTTGTATACATTTTATTATATTTTTTCATGTGACAACACTGAAGAAATTACACTTTGCTACAATGTAAAGTAGTGAGTGTAAAGCTTGTATAACAGTGTAAAAATGCTGCCCCCTCAAAATAACTCAACACAGCCAATGTCTAAACCTTGGCAACAAAAGTGAGTACACCCCTAAGTGAAAATGTCCAAATTGGGCCCAAAGTGTCAATATTTAGTGTGGCCATCATTTTCCAGCACTGCCTTAACCCTCTTGGGCATGGAGTTCACCAGAGCTTCACAGGTTGCCACTGGAGTCCTCTTCCACTCCTCCATGAAGACATCACGGATCTGGTGGATGTTAGAGACCTTGCACTCCTCCACCTTCTGTTTGAGGATGCCCCAAAGATGCTCAATAGGGTTTAGGTCTGGAGACATGCTTGGCCAGTCCATCACCTTTACCCTCAGATTCTTTAGCAAGGCAGTGGTCCTTATGTTGGAATACTGCCATGCTGCCCAGTCTCCGAAGGGAGGGGATTATGCTCTGTTTCAGTATCTCACAGTACATGTTGGCATTCATGGTTCCCTCAATGAACAGTAGCTCCCCAGTGCTGGCAGCACTCATGCAGCCCCAGACTATGACACTCCCACCACTATGCTTGACTGTAGGCAAGACACATTTTTCTTTGTATTCCATCCTCACCTACACATGCTTGACACCATCTGAACCAAATAAATTTATCTTGTTCTCATCAGACCACAGGACATAGTTCCAGTAATCCATATCCTTAGTCTGCTTGTCTTCAAACAGTTTGCAAGCTTTCTTTTGCATCATCTTTAGAAGAGGCTTACTTCTGGGACGTCAGCCATGCAGACCAATTTGATGCAGTGTGCGGAGTGTGGTCTGAGCACTGACAGACTGACCCCCCCCGCCCCTTAAACCTCTGCAGCAATGCTGGCAGCACTCATACGTCTATTTCTCAAAAGATAACCTCTGGATATGATGCTGGACACGTGCACTCAACCTCTTTGGTCGACCATGGCGAGGCCTGTTCTGAGTGGAACCTGTCCTGTTAAACCGCTGTATGGTCTTGGCCACCGTGCTGCAGCTCAGTTTCAGGGTCTTAATCTTCCTTTAGCCTAGGCCATTTTTATTTAGAGAAACAATTCTTTTCAGAACCTCAGAGTTCTTTGCCATGAGGTGCCATGATGAAATTCCAGTGACCAGTATGAGAGCAAGAGAGCGATAACACAATTTATCGCACCTGCTCCCCATTCACACCTGAGACCTTGTAACACAAATGAGTTACCTTATACTGGGGAGGGAAAATGGCAAATTGGGACATTTTCACTTAGGGGTGTACTCACTTTTTGTTGCCAGTGGTTTAGACATTAATGGCTGTATGTTGAGTTATTTTGAGGGGACAGCAAATCAGGAGGGTGAAAAGTGCCTATGTGTACTGTGCCAGTGTAGTGTTGGTGCACTCATGTTTAAATATCCTCTCCTCGCTCTGGAACCAAAAAGGGCTCCATGAGGGGAGGTGACATCACTTCCTCTGCCTCTGTTTACATTACAGAAGCAAAGGAGGCATTTAATCGCCTGGACTGAGGGAGGAGGGGAGGAGGAATGAGGACAGAGGAGACACAGGAGATCAGGGCTGCAGATGACGGAAGAACGTACCTGTGACTCCAGTGTCAGGGCTCTGCAATCCTGATAGATCACGGTCTCCGTACAGGGTGGAGGCCATAGCCAGGCCTAATTGATAGCTTTAAATCCAGGTAGTCTTCCTATTTATTTTGTACTTGCATTGCTGATTTTTTTTACTGGGAGTTCCCACCTTAGCTGTGGGCATTTGAAGCCCATTCGAACCCTACGAGTCTCTTCCTGGATAAGGTGCATGCTGGGTAACCCGCATGCGCCTCTTGATCTCGAGTGTATGTCTTGTTGCCATAACAACGGGCAGTGATAGAGGAAGGTCCCGCCCTGTTATGGCAACATAGACATGTCTCTCCCCCACAAAATCGCAACATTTCCTGTCTGGAAATAACGTAATTTTACAGCTCAGGGATCCCCACTGACTCGTGGGAAAGGATGACTCGCATCTCCCATGAGCCCAGGCAAGGCAGGAAGTGATGCGGAGTGCCACAGATCAGGAAGTGGAAGATTACGGAGACCACATAGCAACAGGGTGCGTATCATTTTTTATTTTTTTTATTTTACCAAACGTGATTCATCATGAATATAGGATTTGAAATATATAAAGATGCATTTGTGGGTGGAACTCTGCTTTAACATATTATTAATTCATAAGGAGATTCTAGGAAATCACTGCTACAAGATCTACAGGTATTTCAACATTAAAGCAAATATATTAAACAAGAACCACTTACTTAAGTGATGAGGAGAAGATGAATTTGTGCTGAGATTCTTATGGATTTCCAGTGCTTGAGTGGTAACTGAAACAAAGAAGAAACAAAACATGAATAAAAGGACACTGTAATGACAGACACCCCAGGGATCTTTATAAGGGTCCATGTGCACTACAGCAGAAAAATATGCCAGAACCTCTGGTAGAAAAGCAGCAGAAAAAATGCTCATAGTAGCTCATATTGCACAAGAGCTTAGGAGAGATTATGGGCATTTGCTTCTACAAGCGTTCATTTCTGCCTCTAAATGCCCTAATGTGTATGGACACAGAGGAGAACATTGAGCTGCTTTTACAGGCATATATACATACATACATATAAAATTGTAGTTGTAAACAATGTCTTCTTAATATAAAGGGCACTTATGTGTCCAGGGAGCCCGCGATGTCGCCCCCCCCCCCCCCCAAGCGGATTCATCCATCAGCTCAGGTGCAGGCCATTGCAACAAGGGAAAATAATCGTCAGTGAAGCCTTTGGGGCGGCTGATGCGAATGCAGAAATTCGTACCTCACCGTGGTAGGATGGAAGTCATGGTGGAAAACAGCATAAAAAGGTACAAAACAACTAAAAAAGAGGGGGATGGGAGGGTCTATTCTTCAAGACATAGTTGCATTTTAGCCTGGAACCCTGCTTTAAACAGCTTTAGGACCATGTCACCATGCCAAATTTTACAATTTGATGTAAGTGACCACAAGCAATTCCAGTAAGATTGACGTTTAACCACTTCAATACCAGACACTTTTACCCCCTTCTTGCGCAGATCAATTTTCAGCTTTCAGTGCTGTCACATTTGAATGACAATTTCGCGATCATGCAACACATGAAATTTTGATAATTTTTTCACACAAATAGAGCTTTCGTTCGGTGGTTTTTATAGAGTTTGTGAACCTTGGTGGAAAAAAACCCCCTGCAAGACAAAGGCATAATGAGCTAGTATGCATCGCATACTAGCTCATTATGAAATACTTACCTTAGAATGATGCCCTGAATCAGAGTTGACACTCCGAGTACTGGGCTGACACCTTCCACCCGTAGTTGCTTCCGGGTTTGC
Organism: Glandirana rugosa; assembly: GCA_018402905.1. Lineage (NCBI taxonomy): Eukaryota > Metazoa > Chordata > Amphibia > Anura > Ranidae > Glandirana > Glandirana rugosa. Next base: position 602,572 of record BLSH010276815.1, on the reverse strand, counting down.
GGCTCTGGCTCTGTGATTGGCCGGAGCTGCAACAACGTCACTCCCGCGCATAGGCGTAGGAGCCACCGGCCAAGGCATGGCCCTCAACAGCACCAAGCGTCCCGTTTCTTCAGTGTGCATGCGCCGATGACGTCGGCGCAAGCGCATACAGTGGATATCTCCTAAACGATGCAAGTTTTGTAGATATTCTCGTTACCTACCGGTAAGCCTTATTATAGGCTTACCTGTTGGTAAAAATGGTTTACAACCACTTCAATCACCACTGGGTTTTTATTTTTTTGCTAAATAAATGAAAAAATAAACATTTTGCAAATAATCTTTCTTTATAAAATAAGAAAGTTATAAAGTCCACAAACTATGGTATATACAGTATAGATTTGAGAATCGATCAGTCCTGATGTACTGACAACCCATCTCATTTCTTGAGGCCCAAAAATGCCAAAACAGAACAACCCCGAAATTACCCCTTTTTGGAAAATACACAGTCCACGGTATTTAGTAAGAGGCATGTTGAGTTTATTGAAGATGTACGTTTTTGTCACAATTTTTTTGAAAATGAAGTTAAATCAAACTTTTTTTTTTTTTTTTACAAAAGTCATTACACACACTAAAGCCCCTTACTCGCGGCGCAAATTTCGGGCGGGAATTTTCGTACGACGGCCGATCTTCAGATTTTCGGATCGTTAGTATGGTGCTTTCGACTGCTGATTTTGATTTTTCGGACAACAAAAGCTGGACGTGCAGACTAACATTTTTGTCGGATGACAACACAACGTCCAATATTTGTTCCATTAGTACGATATTCGTACAAAAAAAAATAAATAAATAAATCATACATGCAAGACTATGCATGCTCAGAAATGAAAAAAAAAACAAAAAAAAAAAACAAAAAAAAAACCAAAAACACAAAGCTATTCAACACATTACATCATTTCTGCCGTTTAATTTGGTCGTACGAGAATTTTCGTATTGTTCGTACACTCTTTACTTTCGACATGAGACTAGCATCCAACATAAAACGGACGTTTTGTCGTCTGAAAATCTAAGCGTGAGCACGAGGCTTTAGAATTACACCCCAAAACACATTCTGCTATGCCTCCCGAGTATGAGGATGCCATGTGTATGTGTGATACTGTCAGTGTCAGGACTGATTATGTACCGAACATTGTATCTTGTGTGCACACAAATGAACCAACTGTATCAAAACCAATGTAAGGCCTCATACACACGGGCATATGAAAAATAAATAGGCAAAACGTCGGGCCCGACTTCAGAGAAAAATCTGCGTTTTTTTTCCCCCGGCGTTTTGCATTGGCGTTAATGAGCGTTAGTGAGCGTCTGCGTTAATAGGCGTTTAAAAAAAAAAAAACATTCCTCTAGGTTTTAACCTGAAAACGCTGGCAGCAAAAACGCCGATAACATCAGTACGGAGTTGGTGAGCGTTTTGCCCCGTCAGCCAAAACGTTACAGCCTCGGAACACACTGGCCGCGGGGTCTACTTTCAGCTCACTAACGCAGACACCATCTACAGCTCAAAAACGTCTGCATTTTTATGGGCCCATTGAACAACATGGAGAGCTGTAAAAAACGCCCGTGTGTATGAGGCCTAATGGTTGCCTCTCTACAAGTGGCCAGGGAATATAGCTTAGTGTAAGGTCACCTATAGCAGTCCCAAGCAACACTGCCATGGTGTGGCGTGATCACGAACATGGTTGTTGGCATACACTGGTCTGGTGACAGTGGGGACTAGTGTGGCAGCAGTCAGGAACACTGCTGACTTACACTGGTCTGCTGACATTGGGACTGGTGTGGTGACATTCAGGCACACAGTTGCTGGCTTACACCGGTGTGGCAGTGATGAGAAATACTGTTGCTGGCACACACTAGTCGGGCGATGCTAGGACTGGTGTGGCGGTGATCAGGGACAGTGATGTGTGTGTGTGTCGGTGATAAGGGACAATATGACTGGTGTAGCAGTGATCAGGGACACTATGACAGGTTCAGAGGCTGTATTAACTCCTGCAGCACCAGAGGACTACAGCTGTGGAGATTGGGGGGGGGGGAGAGGATGGACTATTTCAACTAAAGACAGCAGCCAGCAGCTGCTGTCTTGTGCTTATCAGGCAGATTTTTTTTTTTTTTTTTAACCTGGAGTAGTTCTATATTGCTTAGATCCAGGCATTAGCTTATAAACACTTTTTTTTTTACATTTACTAAACTTGGGCTTTAAATCCAGGAGTCATTCTGCTGGTTATGTTAGATCCTAAGGTTCTTAACCTCTTCTACCTGAGCCAGCAATGGGCAATTTTCAGTACTATAGAACGCAGGCATTATGTCATCATCACTGCTGTGTTGCACTAGTGTCCAGGCCAACCTAGTGGCAAACTATGGCAACCTATGTATGACAGCCTTGCCTCATTGGAAAAGGGTTGAATGACACTGGCCATCATTCAATCAAGAATAGGAGTGGTGTTGGTCCTGGAAGCGGAGAGGCTACAGGGACAGGGTTGGAGAGGAGAGGAGAGTATTGCAATATTACAGTGCTTATAACAAACAAATTGTGGCCGTGCTAAAACCCAACAACTAAATTGAATACACACAAAATATAAAGAAGCAGCAAACAAAGTGTTAGAATTCGTCACTTAATAAAACATAATAACAAAAAATGTTGCGCTTGTGAATAGGTATATGTGAAAATAAAAAATTGCAATATAAAACAGACAACCCAGTGACTATTAATAAAGTCCATAAACGAAATCATTGGTGAATTGTGAACATACAAGTGTGTAACAATACAAAAATAACTGTGTAAGAGATGGATTGTAGATAGCATCCACCATGTACCAACACCAATGTGTAAGTTTAACCTCCACCTGTTAGGGTATGCTCTTACCAGAGCCCCATGACCACCTATTACGGGGGCCAGGGAACACTTGTGTGGATACAGACTCCACTAGGCTCCAATAGGCAATCTGGTCACAACAATGGTCAATTCCAAATGACTACAGTTCCACTTGACAAATACAGCCAGTCTCCAATCATCCCAGATCAGGGACTGGATCCAGGACAATCCTCCCCAGGGAATACCCAGTGTGTGGAGAGATCCGACGAGGAAGGCACAAAGTTGAGTGTGAAGAAAGCACAGCATCCTCCACAGACTTAGTTTATGGACTTTATTAATAGACACTGGATTGTCTGTTTGTGTTTTATATTGCAATTTAATTTTTATTTTTATTTTCACATATACCTATTCACAAGCGCAACATTTTTTGTTATTACAGTGCTTAGCTACATAGTAAAATAATAAACGAGGTTATATTTAACCTGTTACAAATGTCGACTAAATGCATTTAAATTGTGGTTCCTCAGTAAGAATTTGCAATGCAAATATTGTGTTGTTACTTTACACAATAAAAAGGGGAACATTTGAATAGGTTCTTAATCACCACAGTTCTGCTTTCAGAATGTAAATATATATATATATATATATATATATATATATATATATATATATATATATACACACACACACACACACACACACACACACACACCTAAAACCAATTGTTTATATACCAGTTTTATTCAAATCTGTAAACCTTTAAAGTTTTCTTTAAGTTTTCAAACGCTATTTAATCGCAGGCTACCTCAACATTATGGTTGCATCTGTAAGACTATATAAAATGTACCTAATCTTTATCATATTAACCACTTCGCATCCGAGCCATTTCTGGCACTCCTCTCCTTCATGTATAAATCATCATTTTTTTGCTAGAAAATTACTCAGAACCCCCAAACATTATATAGGTTTTTTTAGCAAAGATTCTAGGGAATAAAATGGAGGTTGTTGCAACTTTTTATGTCATGCGGTATTTGCGCAGCGATTTTTCGAACGCGTTTTTTTTGGAAAAAAAACAGTTTCATGAATTAAAAAAAAAACAAAACAGTAAAGTTAGCCCAATTTTTTTTCATAATGTGAAAGATGATGTTATGCCGAGTAAATAGATACCCAACATGTCACTTTTTAAATTTGCGCAAACTCGTGGAATGGCGCCGAACTTTGGCACTTAAAAATCTCCATAGGCGATGTTTAAAAATTTTTTACAGGTTAGGTTTTTTGAGTTACAGAGGAGGTCTTGAGCTAGAATTATTGCTCTCACTCTAACGCACGCGGCGATACCTCACATGTGTGGTTTGGATGCCGTTTACATATGTGGGCGCGACTTGCGTATGCGTTCGCTTTTGTGCGCGAGCTCGCGGGGACGGGACGCTTTAAATTTTTTTTTTTTTTTATTTCTTATTTTACTTTTATTTTTTTTATTTTGACACTTTCACTTTATTTTTATTTTTTTGATCACTTTTATTCCTATTACAAGGAATGTAAACATCCCTTGTAATAGGAAAAGTGTGTGACAGGTCCTCTTTATGGACAGATGCAGGGTCTATAAGACCCTACATCTATCCTACAGGCTGGAAAGGCTGAGATCAGAAAAAAAAACAGACGATTTCAGCCTTTCCTTCCCCTTTAATGGCTGTTGTTTACTTCGGAGACCCGGAAGTGACGTCACGACGTGCGCCCAGGCCTCCGAGAGCCATAGAGATGACAGAGGGACATCTGTCCCTCGGAAATCTCTGGGACTAGCATCCGGCGGCAGGCGATTCCTTCTCCCGGTCACCGATCGCTCAGGTGAGCCAGGAGAAGCACCGCCGCCTGTAAGAACGATCAAGCGGCTGACCTGCCGCTATGTTCATTCTTACGGTGATGGGAATCGCCTGCTCTAAAAAATGATACCTCAGTGATGCCTGCAGGTGCCGGCATCACTGAGATATCACCACTGAAACCCCAGGACGTCAACAGACGTCCTGCGGGCGGGAAGTGGTTAAATAATTGCCTCTGCATCTGGCTATTAATGGTTTTAGTAATGACTTAGGCTTAAGCTGTGAAGGGCAGGTGCAGATCAGCACGGAGATCACACTCCTGTAGCAGATGATGAAAATGGAGGGTCACACATCGCTGGAATCATCTAGAAAAAACTTTATTGGAGACTTCTCAGAAAGAACATGGTTCTGCCAGTGTTTGGTCTAAGCAGTCTCCAATAAAGTTTTTTGTGGGTGATACAAGCGGTGTGCAACCCTCTTTTTCAACTTGCATAGAGCTGTATTTTAGCCATAATTATGAGCAGATGTCCAGAGCACACCACTCCACCTTACATCAGATATCAAGAGCTCCCCATCCTTTACAGCACAATGTATCCGGCTTACCTTGTGCTGCAGGGTCTAGAGGCAGACAAGAGGAGAGCTGGAATCAGCTACCAGAGTCTGCTGAATGCTGAGACTAGGGGAGGTGTAGACGAGGGAGTGATGCAGCTGCACAGAGAGGTGCAAGATCTGTAGTAGGAGTTCTGTCCTCCTCTCTGCTGTGACAAAGTGGGTGCCACAGCTGCAGGAGAGGTGCGAGGGCCAGATAAAATGGCCTGGCAGGCCGCATTCAGCCCAGGGCCTTGTGTTTGACAAATGTACCTTAGAGGAATGCGCCTGGTACAAAAGCATTCCAGGTTCTTTGCTCTCTGGTAATGTTCAATCACACTTGGCAGTTGGGATTAACAGATTAAGCTTGTATCTTTTGCAAGAGTACTGTTCACACTTCACTTCTGAAGAATTTACAGGTGTTGATTTAATACATATGAAGTCTTTGTACTAGAATAGCAACCTGGTGACTGTTGAATTGTACGCATGTCAAAAAAGCAGAAGCAAGGTATACTGGTTTTTCAGATATGCAAACATTTTCAAGAAACAATAACAGTGTGGTAATAATAGTGTGCAAACCATCAGAAAACAGCAGAAGCCTGTGATATTTATAGCTCAGGACTACACCTACGTTTCCAACACTTCAGCTCCAAGCTAGTGTTTGTGACTACATAAAGTAACATATCTAAATATACTCCCAGAGCTTTATTCAGATAAAAGATACACACGTACACATATATACACACTGTACAGAAGACCTGGCATGAGAAATATATGGGCTGCCACTGACACCAGCTTCCTGCTCTATTATAAATGACACAGGAAGCTTAATTAATTCCCCCAGGCTTTTTCTAAGAAATCCTGTTCTGTGCAGTGCAAAGTAAGGATTGCCGCCCTTAGTGGCATGTCACGCCAGCAACAGGAGTACCAACAGGAAAAAGAAGTACTGACTTGTACAAAAAGCAGAAAATGTAAAAGGTAAAACAGAGATCATTCCTAAAAGGATGTGAACCCAATGTTTAAACCTTATTTGTGCAGTGTAATATGAAGGAGGTAAAGAAAATGTTTCTACCATAAGTGAAGCGGCGGGAACCCAATGGTTTTATTCCTTATATGTGTAGTGCAATTACATGAATACATAACCTCTACAAAAAAAGGTTACAGCTGGATTTAACTTCCTGGGCCCCAACTTCACAATAAGCCACATGAATAGTCATTGCATTGTGCAACAATACTGCCATAGGGGGTGAGATGGGTGACATGGCTGTGAGTTTTTAAACTTTTTTAAAGCTTTTTTTTTTCCTGGAAAAAAAAAAGTGAAATATTTTCTTTTACAATGATAAATACACAATATCTATGACATCATATTCAAAAAATATATAACATGAAGACCTTAATGAAAGATTTCTGAGACTTCATGTAAAGTCTTAAATGATTGCAAGTTCTCACAGCTAAAGACAAGCAAATCCTGTAATACAATTCAAGTAACACTGTATTTCTCAATGCAGTTCTCAAGCAAGAGAAATATGCATACCTGCCACTAGGGGCACTGCAGGGGAGGCTCCTGTTTAGTTTGCTTGTTGGCTCCATCTTGTACTTTCTACAGCTGGGTGCAGGGCCGATCCTGGGCGGGTGCTCGGGGTGCACTGCACCCAGGCGCCGCGGGTTGCGGGGCGCCAAACTGTAAGAGTTCTCTCCTCTCCATGTTCGCAGTGCTGATCCCTGCTGAGCAGCTTCCCGGAGGGCGGTAAAAGGTAGATGAGAAGAGCCGCTCTATTCAGCTAATGAAATTCAGAGGAGGAGCGGCGATGCTACAAGCAGCACACAGGCTGAAGCCGCTCCTCCTCTGAATTTCATTAGCTGAATAGAGCGGCTCTTCTCATCTCACAGCCACCGCCCTCCGGGAAGCTGCCTGCTGTTCAGCATCCCTCCCCTCTCCTATGTCAGCCCCCTCCTCCCTTCTCCCTTCACTCTCTTCGCAGTACAGAGGTTAGGGGAGGGAAACAGAGCAAAGTGTTCCTCCCTCCCCCTCCCTTCTGTACTGCAAAGAATTATGGGAGATGTAGTCCACAGGAGGGGCGGGATTGCCTTAAAAATGAATGGAGAGTGTAATGGCCACAATGGAGGAGGTGAGTTTCTGATCTCACAATCTCACATTTTTCACACATGGGTACTCATTAGGTGGCACTAAGACTGCACTGATGAGCTGGCACTGATAGACTGCACTGATGAGGTGGCACTGATTTGCTGGCAATGATGAGATGGCACTGATAGACTGCACTGGTGAGGTGGCACCTATGAGACAGCACTGGTAGGCACTGATGAGGTGGCACTGGTAGGCACTGACAAGGTGGCACTGGTAGGCACTGATGAAGTGGCACTGATGAGGCATTACTGGTATGCACTGATGAGGTGGCACTAATTAGGTGGCACTGATGATGTGCACTGATCAGTCTCTGACCATCAGCGGTATCATTTCTGCAGTATCTGACATCTGCTTTATCATGTTTGCAGTCTCTGTCCATCTCTTGTATCATTTCTGCAGTCTCTGACCATCTCCTGTACCATGTCTGCAGTCTCAGACCATCTCCTGTATCATGCTTGCAGTCTCTGACCATCTCCTGTATCATTTCTGCAGTCTCTGACCATCTCCTGTATCATGCCTGCAGTCTCTGACCATCTCCTGTATCATTTCTGCAGTCTCTGACCATCTCTTGTATCATGTCTGCAGTCTTTGACCATTGTTTATTGTTAAGAGATTGTGGGAGGATATTGAGGTAACAGACTCCTTAGGGCAGCATCTCTGTGTTTACGTCGCTGCCATGGAAACATTTGTAAAGGGGAGGAGTTAACAAGATAACCACGCCCATGTGGGGGAGCCAGAAATATTTCTGCACCCAGGCGTCTGTGACCCTAGGATCGGCCCTGGCTGGGTGATTGTGGTGATACAGTAGATGATAGTTTCAGTCCTCAAAACACACAAATTTGTCTCCTGCGCTATGTGGTAGGCCTTGGTGTAATACAGTGCTAGTATTCAGATGGTCCTCGGTGGATAGTGCATGCCTCGCTGCCTCTCTCAGACTGGGAGCCTGATGCATTATACCATAGAAAAATACAGAAGGCGCGTGGCCTAGTGCATTATCCTCAGTAACAGATTTGATTGATAAAAGGTAAGTATCGTACTCACAAAAGTAGACTTGAATACAAGCACATCAAATCATTCCTCCATGAAAGTCCATGTGAAGCTGCCCCCATCCCCATTCCTTGTTAGCCCCATGGGAATGGAGCCAGCTTCACATGGACTTTCATGGAGAAATTATCTGATGTGCTTTTATTCAAGTCTACTTTTGTGAGTACAATACTTACCTTTTATCAATAAAATCTGTTACTGAAGATAATGCGCTAGGCCACGCACCTTCTATATTTTTCTATGTTAGTTCAGTTTCTGTCCTCTCAGACCTAAATTGGCATAATGTTCCCCTATAGTCTGGTCAGTAAATTGTTTTTTTTTCCCCTTTTATCTCCACTCAGTAAAATGGTCAGACCAAATCTAGAGTTTGGATACATTTCCACAGTGCAATTTTTGCTGAGAGCAAACCTGCAATGTGCAAATATTGTGAGAAGAAATCTTTTCCAAATGCTACAAGCATGAAGAAACACATCCTAGCATTGCGGAGGTACCCTGAACACACTTTATGGAATGAAATGACGAGGACCAGAATGAAAATGCAAGTAGGTTTTCCCTCCAAAGTTCTCATTCCAGAAAAACATTTTTTCTGCTGCTTGTGGATCATCAAAGGGCTTCTTTACGGGCAGCACCTTCAAGTAGGGAAGTGCTACAAACCACGACCACCCCAAAATACACAATCCTTTTTTCAGGTAAAATGAAAATCAGGAGAAAATTGGCCAAGTTCTTGCAAGAGCAATATATGCCTCTGGATCAGCTTTATCAATAACCAAAAATACATATTGGCTGGAAGCTTTTACATTATGAGAGAAGGGGGTGGTTACCTGTTCTCATGTAGAGTTGAAATGTTAACATATACAGTCCTGGTTATTCAATTTGTAATAAAAATACAATTTCAAAAAGCAAGTTTAGTTTATTTATTGAATAGGCTGTACTTTTATTTCAAGCATAATACTTTTATACTGTATACACACTGCATTTCACCTTCCCAGTGTAACAAAATTACTTTGTTTGCAAAATGACTCTAAAATGAATTTTTTTCTTAAATTTTTTCAAAATTTCAACTTTCCGAGAAAAAAAAAAAAAGTTTTTTCCTGTGGCTTCAAAATTTCCAGAAATTGGACATCTCTAGCCATGATGTCAGCAAAAGCAAGGCCCCAGAATTAGATTAGACTGGATAGGCTATTTTGCATATAAAAAGGTTATGGCAAGCATCTTGTAGTAGATATATAGTGGTGATGTATAACGTGCACAGTGTATATAAAATGAATGAGATTGTGAAGGGCTGCTGCACGGCAACCAAATTTTAATAAGAATATACTGTAAATACCAAGCAGCACTCAACTTTTAGGATATGATTTCAAAACTCACTGTACTATCACAAACAGTGTGCATAAAAAAGTGCTAATGCAGAAATAGATTAATACACATCATACATTTAAAATATATAAATCCCAATGACATGGAATTCATGTGTATGGAAAAGTGCTAGTGCGCAAATAAATAAAAGGCTGTATATCGTTCAAAATATAAGTCCCATACTAAAGAGTTCATAAAATAAAACAGTACAAAAATAAGAAAAATAAGTGAAAAAAATATATAAAAGTTGAAAAATAAAGTTCATGTGAATGTTGACGTATTCAGGATAAAGCTTTAGCTAATATGCGATTCTGTGTCCTCCATCATATTGTTGCACTTACCAGAGCGCAGATATATTCACGCCTGAATATATATAGGGATCTCGGAGCCAGGAGATACGTCCTCTAACTGGTGGTCCAGGAGGGGGCACTGTGGTATCAAGCAGCATGCAGAGGTGGCCGGAACCAATGGTAAACGGTGCCAATACAATTTTGCATACAATACTCCTTTTATACTTGTGACATTCAGTCCTACCATAATAGGTGAAAAGGGAACCCATGAATTAGAAGGGAACCTTTCACCTATCATGGTAGGACTGAATGTGTCATAAGTATAAAACCCGCCTGGTTGGCACCGTTTACCATTGGTTACGGCCACCTCTGCATGCTGCTTGATACCACCGTGCCCCCTCCTGGACCATCAGTTAGAGGACATATCTCCTGGCTCCAAGATCCCTATATTTTATATATATATATATATATATATATATATATATATATATATATATACACACACACACACACACACACACACACACACACACACACACACATATATATATATATATACATACATACATACATACATATACACACACACGTGAATATATCTACGCTCTGGTAAGCGCAACAATATGATGGTGGAGGACACAATCACATATTAGCTAAAGATTTATTTTGAATATGTCAAAATTCACATATTTGTCAACTTTTATATATTTTTTCACTTCTAATTTTTCTTATTTTTGTACGGTTTTATTTTATGAACTCTTTAATATGGGACTTATATTTTGAACGATTTACAGCCATTTATTTATGCATGCACTAGCACTTTTCTATATTTCTATACACATGAATTCCATATCATTGGGATTTATAGATTTCAAATGTATGATATGTATTTATCTATTTATGCATTAGCACTTTTTATGCACACTGTGTGATAGTACAGTGAGTTTTGAAACCATATCCCAAGTTGAGCATTGCTCTATCTTGGTATTTATAAGCATCTTGTAGTGTCTGTTCTAAAGCAGGACTTTTAGAGAACAAATTCGATGAAGCCTTTTCTAATAGTTCTTCACTATTTAAGAAAAAAATAAATAAAAATTATTATATATATATATATATATATATATATATATATATATATATATATATATATATATATATATTTGGCTGGTATTGGGGCTTTAAACTATGACATAACAAAAGAACAAAAACGTGCTTGCAAGTCGATGGGCCAATAGCAGGAGTGGTCGGAGATGGAGAACAGCACCAGGCGTACATAATAGAATCAATTAAGGCTATAAAAACATTCAGAAGACAAGAGCGAAAGAACAGCCTGTGCTACAGATATTCAATTATACTGATCTTATGCCAGCAGTATAGGTTCAAACACATTTAGTTTTAGCTTGTGTAGTACACTGGAAATTTTAATTTCACTTTGAACACTACAAAACAGGTGAGATCAGATATACAATGATCTGTCTTCCATGGGACATTTAATTTAAAAACCACCAAATATAAAACATAAAGCGAAGAGTGCGAACACATTTATATAAGAACCACTGATAGGGGAACCGACAATATTTAATACTGCTGGGCCTGTCTAACAGGATGCTTTCCTACAAATTCACAAAAACATTTATTTAGGACAGGAGCTTCCATTATTAGTGATTGAGGAGTCAGTGGCTCAGTGGTAAACGTATTTGATACCCATCACAAAATGGGTCCATATGTTCAGGGAATCAGTATCAAGAGATCAGTTTAGTATATACCTACTACAGGCTCATTCGTGTGCTCTATAACTTGAGTCATAGCATGAGCAGCTACCCAACATCAGGTAGGTCCCCGCTTTTCTGTCAAAACAGCCCCAACCTGTCACAGCAAAGACGCCAGATATGCTGTGGCATCTGGCACCAAGCTGTCAGTAGAAGATCCTTCAAGTCCTGTAAGTGGGGCCTTCATGAAGCTGAATTGTTTTTCCAGCACATCCCACAGATGTTTGGTTGGATTGAAATCTGGAGGCCAAGGCAACACCTTGAACTCATTCTGTTCCTTAAATCATTCTTCAATCAATTTTGCAGTGTGGAAGGATGCATTATCCTAGTGAAAGAGGTTCCTGCCATCAGGGAATACCATTATCATGAAGGGGTGGACATTGACAGCAGCAATGTTTAGGCAGATGGTACGTTTCAAGTAACATCCATATCCCTACTAGATTGAAAGTTCTAACGAGCAGGACCCTCCGATTCCTTCTGTATTGAATTGTATTGTAACTGTACTGTCTGCCCTCATGCTCTAAAGCAATGCGCAAACTGTTGGCGCTATATAAATCCTGTATAATAACAATAATAAGAATGATGAATGGCAGGACCAAAAGTTTCCCAGCAGAACATTACCTCCAGCAGCTTGCCTTCTTCCTATACTGCATCTTGGTGCCATCTCTTTCCAGGTATGCAATGCACATGCACTTGGGCCAGCCACATGATTTAAATGAAATGTAATTCATCAAAAAATCTGATTAAATGCGATAAAAAAAAATAAAAAAAAATCAGATTTAACCACTTCCCAACCAGCCATGGTCATTTGACCGTGGCAGGTCAGCCCTTCTGCGCAAATCACCATCATCGGACAGCGGGCTCGGGATCGTGTATTGTGGGTTTGCGCTCGCACGCTCATTGGCTAGCAGGGGAGTCTATCAACGGGTGGGGCGGACTATGTCTGCCGGCCACCCGTGATTGCTCCCCCCGCAGTGACAGAATGGGTATCTGTGAGTGTAAACAAGAGGATCCTTGTTCTGACAGGGGAGAGGAGAGTAATGGTATGTTCCCAGTATTTGGTAACAGTGATCTCTCTCCTCCCCTAGTCATCCCAAGCCCTACGCAGTTATAACACACAGACAGGGAACACATTTAATCCTTTGATCACCCTCCTAGTGTTAACCCCTTCCCTGCCAGTGACTTTTGCACAAACCAATATACGCTTATTGCGATTTTTTTTACCAAAAATATGTAGAATATATAATCGACCTACAAAAAATAAAAAATATTGGGTTTTTTCAAAACGGGCGCTCTGTTTTTTGTTTATAGCGCAAAAAATAAAAACCGCAGAGGTGATCAAACAACACCAAAAGAAATCTCTATTTGTGGGGGGAAAAAAGGAAATACATTTTGTTAGGGTACATAAATCACACGACTGCGCAATTGTCAGTTAAAGCAACGCAGTGCCGTATTGCAAAAAATACTCTGGTCAGGAAGGAGGCAAATCCTTTTGGGGCTGAAGTGGTTAAATAAAATAAAAACTTTTTTTTTTTTTAAATCGATTTTTATCCACCCTGTCCTGTATTAAATCTGCAGTCTCTGGTCATCTCCTGTACTAGAGGCAGTTTCTGGTCATCTCCTGTACTAGATCCGCAGTCTCTGGCCATCCCCTGTACTAGATCCGCAGTCTCTGGTTATCCCCTGTACTAGATCCGCAGTCTCTGGTTATCCCCTGTACTAGAGCCGCAGTCTCTGGTTATCCCCTGTACTAGAGCCGCAGTCTCTGGTTATCCCCTGTACTAGATCCGCAGTCTCTGGTTATCCCCTGTACTAGATCCGCAGTCTCTGGTTATCTCCTGTACTGGAGTACTGGATCTGCAGTCTCTGGTCATCTCCTGTTGTACGTCTATCAGTGAGCAGTAATTTCTAGCAATGAATCAGCAATCAGAAATGATGTGTTGTAACCTCTAGCAATCAGTCAGTGAGCTGTAATATGCAGTAACCTCTGGCAACCAATTGCAACCTGATCTGCTGCAGTAAACCGATTTTGAGTCTGACTGCTATTTGTTATAGGTCTAAAAGCAGTTGGGGGGGCCCAAGAAAATGTTTGCCCGGGTTCCAATCAATATTAAAGATGGCCCTGTGTGTGAGAGAAGATCTTGGTTACATCTTGTACTCTCAAACTGAAAGCTGTGGATAGGATGTCCTGACTGACCTGCCTATTTGCTTAGACAGGAAAAATGCAAACAGTGTAAAGCAGGTCAGTCAGAAAAACATAAATCTATACCTGGTGCCATGCAGAACTTGTGTGCAAGTAGTTTATTGCTAAACCAGATCTATTGAGTTTTCCTATTAATTTGCTAACTAATTGCAGCAAGCACAGCCTGACTACTTCCTTTGTTTCAGTTTTCTAGGTCAGCTAACCATAATATCACTTTTTTTTTCCAGTGACAAACAGAAAAATTTAGCAAATGCACAAAAATAAAAAAACACACATTCCATGGGCTTAAAGTGCCGGCCACTTCCTAGAATGGGCTGCGTGGCTTCTAAAGTCTCTGATATCCTAATATAGACAACTTAATGAAATGAGAAAGCAAAGCCATTAGTTTTGGAGTTGTGTAGTATTTATTATATCATAAAATGGCAAGATAACACGTCAAAGCGTTTCAGAAGTCAGAAAACTCTTTCATCAGGGCTTAGAGTGTGAATAGGGATGAAAGTGGACTTCGATAGATGCTGGATTAGAATTTCTTCTTAAAAACTGGCTTCAGCAGCTGCTTTTGCATTTCTCAATTCTGGTTTTCTTCAAGGAAGTGTTTGAGGCTCTTTCATGTTCGAGAAGTGACCGCTAGTGCCACTGTGCTCTACAGCACAGACTACTCCATTTTGCAAAGGAAAGCAATATTTGATCCAGAGCCTCATCTCTACACCTTTCCAATTTTTCAGTGTATTCACTCTTTATAATGCCAAACGGTCAGCCATTTTCACATTTTTTAGTCCTGCCTACAAGCAGACACTGTAGGCTACTTTTTACCCTTGTTAACCAGGAAAGCGGTTTCTGTCCATCCCTATTAACCCGGTTTCCCGTCTGTTACTAAAGATTGGACTTCCCAAATCCCTGGCATAAACTCTGCCTCCTGGCACTAAGCCCCATCCATCTGAAAGCCCTGTTGTGAAATGAAAGAAATAACGTATTTACTTTCTTACCTAGTTCTGGAGGTCAAACTTAGCACAGAAATGGGAAAAAAGTTGAGCCCCCCTATGGAAACTAAGATAGGAAAAAAAAAAAAAAAAAAAAAAAAAA
>BLSH010276815.1:566906-581569 GCA_018402905.1 Glandirana rugosa | reverse complement strand
GGGGGGGGGGGGCATGCCAGATCTACTGATCCCTGTCACTGGGATCAGTTAGATCTGTCATGCCCCTGTCAACCCTGCCCCCCCCCCCCCCAGTTAGAATACACCCAGGGAACACATTTAACCTCTTCCCTGCCAATGACATTTATACAGTAATCAGTGTCTATTTTTAGACCTGATTGCTGTATAAATGTCATTGGTCCCAAAAAACGTGTCAAAAACATCCGACATGTCCGCCGTAATATCGAAGTCTTGATAAAAATCGCAGATCACCGCCATTACCAGTAAAAAAATAAAATAAATAAAAACGCTATAAACCAATGTCCATAGTTTGTAGACGCTATAAATTTTGCGCAACCCAATAAATATACACCGATTGTGATTTTTTTTTTTTTTTTACCAAAAATATGTAGAAGAATATATGTCGGCCTAAACTGATGAACAAATTTGTTTTTTTATAGCAAAAAGTAAAAAATATTGTTCTTTTTTCAAACTCGTCGCTCTTTATTTGTTTATCCACTTGAACACTGGGCACTTAAACCACTTAACAACCAGACCAATTTTCAGCTTTCAGTGCTCTCACATTATGAATCACAATTACTCAGTCATGCAACACTGTACCCATATGACATTTGCGTCCTTTTGTCACACAAATACAGCTTTCTTTTGGTGGTATTTAATCACCGCTGGGTTTTTTATTTTTTGCACTATAATTAAAAAAAGACCGAAAATTTTGTAAAAAAATGAATTTTTGTTTGTTACAAAATTTTGCAAATTAGTAATTTTTCTTCATAAAATTTGGCCAAAATTTATACTGCTACATATCTTTGGTAAAAAAAAAACAACAAATTAGTGGATATTATTTGGTCCTTGTGTAAGTTATAGAGTCTACAAGCTATGGTGCCAATCACTGAATATTGATCACACCTGATGTACTGACGGCCTATCTCATTTCCTGAGACCCTAACAAGCCAGGAAAGTACAAATAACCCCCAAATTACCCCTTCTTGGAAAAGTAAAGTAGACATTCCAAGGCATTTAGTAAGGGTTATGGTGAATTTTTTCCCACAATTCTTTGCCCCCCCCCCAAAATTGTCATATGTTAACAGGTTATTTCTCACACCCAGCATATGCATATCACAAATTACACCCCAAAATACATTCTACTACTCCTGAGTATGGCAATACCACATGAGTGAGTCTTTTACACAGCCTGGCCACATACAGAGGCCCAACATGTAGGGAGTGCCATCAGGCATTCTAGGAGCATAAATTACACACATAATTTCTTGACTACCTCTTGCACTTTTGAAGGTCCTGGAACACCAGGACGATGGAAACACCCAAAAAATGACCCCATTTTGGAAAGCAAACACCCCAACATATATTCTAGGAGGCATAATGAGTCTTTTGAACATGTCGTTTTTTCACAAGTTTTTGGAAAATGTGGAAAGAAAATGAAAACAATTTTGTTTTTTGTTTTTTACACAAAGTTGTCCATTTATACAATATTTCTAACACACAGCATGTACCTAGCAAAAATGACACCCCAAAATATATTCTGCTACTCCTCCTGAGTATGGCGATACCACGTGTGACACTTTTACACAACCTGACCACATACAGAGGCCCAACATGCAGGGAGCACCGTCAGGTGTTGTAGGGGCATACATTTCGAATCTAATTTGACTACCTTTTACACAATTGTGAGGCACTGTGGTGGCATGGATAGGCACTGTAGTGGCATAGATGGGCAGGGTAGTGGCACGGATGAGCAGTGTAGTGGCACGGATGTGTCACGGATGAGAACTGATGTGGTATGGATGAGCATGAATGAAGCACAAATGAGCCATGGATGGGGATGGATGAGCCAAGGATGGGTGAGCATGGATGGGTGAGCAGGGCTGGGTGGGTGAGCATGGATGGATGGCTGGGTGAGCATGGATGGATGGATGGATGGGTGAGCATGGATGGATGGATGGGTGAGCATGGATGGATGGATGGGTGAGCACGGCTGGGTGGGTGAGCATGGATGGATGGCTGGGTGAGCACGGCTGGGTGGGTGAGCATGAATTGATGGATGGGTGAGCACTTCTGGGTGGGTGAGCATGCATGGATGGATGGGTGAGCACTTCTGGGTGGGTGAGCATGCATGGATGGATGGCTGGGTGAGCATGCATGGCTGGATGGGTGAACATGGCTGTGTGAGGATGGCTGGATGGGTGAGCATGGATGGGGTGAGGATGGCTGGGTGGGTGGTGGATGGATGGAGTGATGATGGCTAGGTGGGTGATGCTAACTGTCACTGTGGGCATTACACATCGCCCACAACGCTGCAGCACGTCCTCTCTCCCCCCTCTCTCCTCTCGCAATGCACCGATTGTTGCGGAGAGGAGAGAGAAAAGGCAGCGGAAGCACCAGCTTGTTTACATGTGATTGCGCCGTCATTTGACAGCGCGATCACGTGGTAAAAGGCCGCTCACAGAGGCCATTCACCGCGATCCGTGATTCGCCGGGTCCCCTGAACCCGATGGTCACGGATGTTCCCGCGTGCGCGCCCCAGGGGGAAGCGGGAAGGGCATTCATGGGAGGACGTCAATGTACATCCTCCCAGAGTTAAGCAACCGTCCTGTAGACGTCTTGTCTATAGGGCGGTTGTTAAGTGGTTATAGCGCAAAAAATAAAAACCGCAGAGGTGATAAAAAATACCACCAAAAGAAAGCTCTATTTGTGGGGAAAAAGGACGCCAATTTTGTTTGGGTACAACATCGCACAACCGTGCAATCGTCATTCAAAGAGTGACAGCGCTGAAAACTGAAAATTGGTCCGGGCAGGAGGGGGGTTTAAGTGCCCAGTAAGGAAGTGGTTAAAAAATGTTCAAAACACTTACAGGAAACGAAATAATTACAAGCATAAAAAGCCCGTCTGGCTTGCTTACCACCTTCAGGCATATAGGGAAACAGGCTGTGTAACGTCAGCGAAGCAGGCTGCTCCTCCTAAACACGTGTGTTGCCTCATTGGGCTTCCTTAGTAGTTGGTTACCTTTAAGGCTGGGTTCACACTATCCGACACAAAAATGATCAGACTTTTGATCCTACTTTGCCCTGTAACATCAGTCCTACTTCCATTCAACTTGAACAAGATAAAATTTTGCTCCGACTTTGAGATAGTGACTTGTCCCTTTGACCAATCAAAACATTCCCAGTGTGAGATAAATTCCTTTTACTGCTGCTGTAATCACTAAGTCGGATGTCACAAGTCGGATGGTTAGGACAAGGATCCGACTTTGATCCGACTTCAATGATATTCAATGGGCTGAAATAGGACCAAAGTTGTACAGGAACCTTTTTCAAAGTTGGGCTGACTTGTATCGGACCAGTTAAGACGGCTCTCATAGGGAAACATTGATTTGGCAACGTCATGTGACTTGTGCTTACAATGTCAGTCTGTTTGCCGGGCAAGTGTGAACCCAGCCTTATAGCCATTCAAACCCCTTGGTGTCAATTTGTGTGCATGTTATCAGGCCAAAATCACCAGGGTATGTAAACTTTTGATCAGGGTCATTTGGGTAGTTTCTGTTGTCATTAGGATTTAAAAAGAGTAAACGATTGATAATAAATGGCTTCAGCCAAACACTAACCAGGAGAGAAAGAAATGTTTGAGTGGTTATTCTTTTTCTCTGCAAAATGGCCAAGAAATCACATTCTGCCAGGGTATGTAAACTTATGAGCACAACTCTATGTTCCTTGCTAGTTTGTCAAGTTCACTTTAAATAAAGTATATGCAGCATACGGAAAAAAAAAAAAAAAAAATAGAATAAGTTGATTGAAAATCACCATATTTTCTTAACAGCTCTGGATAAGTGAACACCATATTACATGGATTTGTGTGCACACAGTGTCATTAAACACTTCATGAACATATAGAATTGAATGACTTACTATTCGTGCATTCTGTAAGATTATAAGCCACTTCCTGACTGGAGTCATTTGCACATTTAATACAGGAGGTTCCTCCATTACTAGTCCATATCTGAAAGCATCCTGACATGCGGAAAACAGATAAAAAAGGTAGTGATTACATTTAGCCAGTTTTTCAGTCCGTTTCAAACACGCTATAATCAGTAAAAAAAATGTTGCACTTTAAAATATTTGTAATGGCGTTTTTTGCAGCACTCCATGTTATTTAATGGCCCTCTAAAAACGCTGATGTTCTTGAGCAGTAGAGGGCGTCGGCGTTAGTGAGCCGTTTCTGGAACGCGGGACCAGTGCGTTATGAGGCTGTAGCGTTTTGATGTTTTTTAACGCTAATCTGCAAAAACGCTCACTAACGCCGTACTGGCATTAACTGCCCTTTGAAGCTGGCGTTTTCAAGTTATAAAATAGTTTTTTTTTAAAAAAACGCCTATTGACGCTGATGCTCACTAACGCCGATGCAAAACGCTGAAAAAAAAAACGCAGATTTTTCCATGACATCGGACCCGACGTTTTGCTTATTTAAAAACAAACATACGCCCGTGTGTATGAGGCCTTAGTCTCACAATTTGTACTGCCCTAGTGGGTTTTAAGAGGAGTTTTTCAGCTGTAAAAATGCCCTTACTCTGATAAACGCAGCTATCCACTGTTTGTCAGCGTTTTTGAGCCATATGCTTTTGTAGGAGTATAGTTTTGTTAAAACAAAAAGCTAAAAAAAAAAAAAAAAAAGAAAGCTATAAAAACACTGAAAAACGCTACTAAAAAAATGCTGCAAAACTCATTTTACAGTTACAGCAAATGCTACTGGCGTTCTAACGTCCAGTGTGCATGAGGCCGAATTGTTGGTTTGTTTTGGAAATTTTTCCCACAAATATTAGGTTTAAAAGAAAAAAAAAAAAAAAAAAGACAGATCCTCTGTACTTAGGCAGAACACAAAAAGGTTTACATTTTCAAAAGATCTTGTGAAAATAAATATTTTTACTTAAGTTGCGACCAATGCGGTTGCATCCTACAACATTTTTCACAGTTGTTCAACAAGGATGACCTAGTGACACATAAAAGGTAAGAACTGAAATATTCACGCTGTTTGAGAAAGAATGTTGTGTTTTTCTTCTGTATACACCCTGAATTCCAAGCAGAAATACACCCCATTCCTTAGTCAGCTCAGCCTGCAGAATTCGTGTCATTTAATACCTCTTGTGAACTGAAGGGATTTAGGGTGTAACCCTCCATCAGAACAGATGACAGGAGAGGAAAATATCTTTGCAGTGATGTAAAAATCTGCACTGCATTCTGGGGACTGCATTAGGAACAATGTGCTGTTCTTTAAAATCCTCAGAGCATAAATGGTTTATTGTCTTGTCAAATCTTGCAGTTTTTAAACAGTTTATATAACCAACAACCAAAACTAATAAAATAGAGCAGTGTTAAGCATGTGCTAGTTTCCAAGACAGTCATATGACTTGCTGCGAAGCTGAAAAGGTTTAGGTTTCACTGCCCTGAAACTAGAATATGGTGCAGAAGTGGAAGAAAAGAGGTTTGTGGCCACTTCTTCCACAGATGTCAGCATTCTCGGTTTAAATGAAGATTATGTTAAGGACACTGATCAGGAGAGAACATATAAGCTTATATTTTCTGACCACCTTCTAAAAAACGGCAGTTGTCTGTCATACATATTCCCTGGCTTTTGTGTATGGCCCTAGCAATGTATAGCTATCCAGCCATGCTCCCTTTATGCACTGCTTGGGCATAGTACATAACCTGCCCTGTACGACAGTGCTCCGGCCTTAGCTGCCACCACCAGGCTCAAATGCTACAACCTGGGGGTGCCATGATGCCATTGTCCTGGCTAAGCTCTGAGATAAACAAACAGAGCTGTTTCAGTGTACAAGCTGTGGGGCTGGTAGGCTATGTGCAGACGCCAACATTTTAAAGAGTCAGTGGGGTTGATTTATTATAACTGGAGAAGCATGTATTTCTTTGGCAGTCAAGTGTCTTTCAAGGCAAAAAATATATTAGAGTGGTTCTATCCCCATCCTATACATTAAATGTAGAAGCACAAGGAAACGCCCGCCCGCCCGCCCCCCCCCCCGGGACTTTAGGCAGGAAGACCAACTCACCAAGAAAAGAATCACATGCATAAAACATAACATTTATTGGTATATTTAAGAGCAAACCATTCCAACATGGTGATGGTTCAAAAATAGACACATGTATTGTATTCAAATGAGAACAAACATGTATTACCCACAATACATACTCATGAAATGACATATACAGTAAAAAAGACCACTTGTCTGCCAAGACAACGGCAAAGAACCCAACGCGTTTCGATGTTTAATCAGATATCTTCCTCAGGGGTAGGTGGTCAAAATACTTAAAAACAATTCTTCAGATAAAAAAGGTTCCAGTGTCCTGTATTATTATTTACAAATAACCCCCTACCCTTCCCAATTGTAGGGAGGTAGTCCGGCAACAAGTTGAATAGATGGAGACTATAGCCAGGTGAAAAGATGGCAGAAAAAGTATCCATATTAAAGATAGAGAAAAGGCTGGGCCAGCAGACAAGTGTAGAATTAATAGACTCGGTTCACAGTTGTGGAGGTAGGAGGATCACAGAGCTGGATGACAGTATGCTAAAAAGCATGTGATGCCAGCCAAGCTATATGTCAGGTATCTAGCCACAAAGGTGACCCCAAAAAGGGTAACCAGACCAGGGGACTACAGGTGAGCGCACCCAAGTGGGAAAAGGCAATATGTCTTGTAGTCACCGGGCATGTGTATCGTCCGTGGTGCGGCCACCGTGCTGAGCCTTTATATTATTATAACTGGAGGTTGCAAAATCTGGTGCAGCTCTGCATATAAATCAATCAGCTTCCAGGTTTTTTTTTTTGTCAAAGCTTAATTGAACAAGCTGAAGTTAGAAGCTAATTGGCTACCATGCACAGCTGCACCAGATGTTGCACTCTTCAGTTTTAGTAAGGGTCCTTTCACACGAGCGGACGGGCTCCGCTGCTCAGCAGGGATCCATCCGTTGATGCCCGCTGAGCCGGCGGATGATAGGACCGTCTCTGCATTCCGTGCAGAAAAAGACCTGTCTGAGCTCCGCTCTCCTCTATGGGGGATCGGATGAACACGGACCGTCTGTCTGTGTTCATTCCATCCGATCTGCCAGACGGATGGAAAATAAGGTTTCCATCGGTCTGTGTTTAGCGGATTGGATGTCAGCGGACATGTCATCGCTGACATCCGTCGCTCCGTAGAGGACAATGGAGCATCCGTTCAGGTCCGCCTAATAAAACTGACAGGCAGACCTGAACGGTCCGCTCGTGTGAAAGGACCCTAAATCAACTCCAGTGACTCATTAAATTGTACCTGTGAGGTTAGAAAACGTGGAAACCATCATTGTTGAATTTGTTTTAAAAGAGCAAGCTCCGGGTTGTAATTTTGATCCTGGATTCATAAACTAGAGAACCACTAACCTAGAAGACACATGCTGGACAGAACCCACTCTAAAGCCTCGTACACACGGTTCGATTGTCATATGACTGTGCTTCTGATTTTTGTTAAAAGCGCGTGTCCATGATTTTGTAAACGTACTGATTATACGAACACTGTTGTTCGACAAAGGCGAATGCAGTGACGTACTATGAGCGTAAAAAGATGAAGTTCATTTTTGGTGCGTCACCCTTTGGGCTGCTTCCGCTAATTTCGCTATAAAAAAAAAAGGACATTAAAAAGATGATAATGTGCGCTGCATTTCGTAATTTCAATTGCCGCTTAACGAATGTTATTTGTGAATTATGATCGCCAGTTTACAGGACCAAACACTTCCGGGTCGTTCCTGGATTCCGAACATGCATGTTTGTACTTTCGACTTTTGTGTGTTGATTTCTGTAAACATCATCCAAAAATCAGACGTAGCGTTGTTGATAGTTTGCACATTCAGCTTTTGTCTGACGAAAAAAAGCAAAACTAATGGTAAGAATTTCAGACAGGCTGTCAAACGACAATTCCCGTCCGAATTTCACATCGTGTGTACGGGCCTTTAGACTTTACTGCATGCTTGCTCCAGGACAGTGACATACTAGCTAGTTACAGTGAGGGGAAAAAGTATTTGAACCCCTGTTGATTTGGTGCATTTGCCCACTGACAAAGAAATTATCCTATCTGATGTAAAACTGAAACTTTATTGGTTACTACTGAACATCCCCGTACATTGCACTGCTTTGCTGAATAAGCCAGTTTTAAACTTACTCAAACCGGTAGCTGTTGATTAAAGCACATACACGGTCTTCAGGCTGCAGGAATGTCGCTCTGATAAGAGCCTACAGTGAGGGAAAAAAAGCATTTGGTCCCCTGCTGATTTTGTACGTTTGCCCACTGACCAAGAAATGATCAGTCTATAATTTTAATGGTAGGTTTATTTTAACAGTGAGACAGAACAAAAAAAATCCAGAAAAACGCATTTCAAAAAAGTTATAAATTGATTTGCATTTTAATGAGTGAAATAAGTATTTGATCCCCTATCAGTCAGCAAGATTTCTGGCTCCCAGATGTCTTCTATAGAGGCAATGGGCTGAGATTAGGAGCACTCTCTTAAAGGGAGTGCTCCTAATCTCAGCTTGTTGCCTGTATAAAAGACACCTGTCCACAGAAGCAATCAGATTCCAATCTCTCCACCATGGCCAAGACCAAAGGTGCTGTCCAAGGATGTCAGGCACAAGATTGTAGACCTACAAGGCTGGAATGGTGTAATGGGCTACAAGACCATCGCCAAGCAGCTTAGTGAGAGGGTGACAACAGTTGGTGCGATTATTCCCAAACGGAAGAAACATAACTGTCAATCTCCCTCGGACTAGGGCTCCATGCAAGATCTCACCTCGTGGAGTTTCAATGATCATGAGAACAGTGAGAAATCAGCCCAGAAGTACAGAAGAAAATCTTGTCAATGATCAAGGCAGCTGGGACCATAGTCACCAAGAAAACAATTGGTAATGCACTGAAATCCTGCAGCACCCGCAAGGTCCCCCTGATCAAGAAAGCATATGCACAGGCCCGTCTGAAGTTTGATTATCTGAAGGATTCAGAGAAGAACTGGGTGAAAGTGTTGTGGTCAGATGAGACTAAACTCAAGCTCTTTGGCATCAACTCAACCCGCTGTATTTGGCGGAGAAGGAATGCTACCCATGACCCAAAGAACACCATTCCCATTGTAAAACATTGAGGTGGAAACATTATGCTTTGGGGGGTGTTTTTCTGCTAAGGGGAAAGGATAACTTCACCGCATCAAAGGGAGGATGGACGGGGACATGTACCTTCAAATCTTGGGTGAGAACCTCCTTCCCTCAGCCAGGGCACTGAAAATGGGTCGTGGATGGGTCCTCCAGCATGACAATTGACCCAAAACACAAGGCCAAGGCAACAAAGGAGTGGCTCAAGAAGCAGCATATTAAGGTCCTGCAGTGGCCTAGCCAGTCTCCAGACCTTAATCCCACAGAAAATATGTGGAGGGAGCTGAAGGTTCGAGTTACCAAACATCAGCCTCGACTTGGAGAGGATCTGCAAAGAGGAGTGGGACAAATTCCCTCCCGAGGTGTGCGTGCAAACCCGGTGGCCAACTACAAGATTGCCAAGAAGGGTTTTGTCACCAAATACCAAGTCATGTTTTTGCAAAGGGGTCAAATAATTATTTCACTCATTAACCACTTTCTACCCAGGACAATTCTGACACTTTACTCCCACATGTAAAAATCAACATTTTTATCATTTTTTTTTTGCTAGAAAATTACTCAGAACCCCCAAACAGTATATATTTTTTAGCAGAGAACCTAGGGAATAAAATGGTGGTTGTTGCAACTTTTTATCTCGCACGGTATTTGCGCAGCAGTTTTTCAAACGCTTTTTTTTTCCCCCCGGAAAAAAGTTTCATGCACAAAAAACAAGTTAGGGCAAATTTTTTGCATAACGTGAAAGATGATGTTACGCCGAGTATATAGATACCTAACATACCACACTTTGAAATTGCAAACACTCGTGGAATGGCGCCAAAAACTTCGGTACTTAAAAATCCCCATAAACAACGCTTTAAAACATTTTTTTTTACAGGTTACCGGTTTAGAGTTAGAGGACGTCTAGCATTAGAATTATTCCTCTTGCGCCAACGTTCGTGGCGATACCTCATGTGTGGTTTGAACCTTTTACATATGTGGGCGCGACCTATGTATGTGTTCGCTTCTGCGCGCGAGCATGCGGGGACAGGGGCGCTTTAAATTTTTTTTTGTATTGTTTATTTTATTTAAATTTTTCTATTTTGACACTTTTTAACTTTTTTTTTATCACTTCTATTCCTATTACAAGAAATGTAAACATCCCTTGTGAAAGGAATAGTGTGCGGCAGGTCCTCTTTACAGCGAGATCTGGGGTCAAAAAGTCCCAGATCTTGCCTCTAGGCTGGAAAGCCTGAAGAAAACAAAAAAAACAATGAAAATGATCCTGGCTTCCCAGCTGAGGCGGCGGTATTTTTTCAAATGCAGAGGCCGAGCGTGACGTCATAACATTGTGCCGGACCTCCGAAAGTTTATAGAGACGTCCGGGGGCCATCTAGCCCGCTGGATGCTCTATGGTAAACTTCCGAACAGCTGCTATGATTGTTCATACAGTGCAGGGAATCGCCGGCTCTATAAGAAGATATCTGAATTATGCCTGTAGCTGCAGGCATCATTCAGATATCCCCACTGAAAGTCAACGACATCATAAGACGTCCTTGGGTGGGAAGTGGTTAAAATGCAAATCAATTTATAAAACTTTTTTTGAAATGTGTTTTTCTGGATTTTTTTGTTATTTGGTCTCTCGCTGTTAAAATAAACCTACCATTACAATTATAGACTGATCATTTCTTGGTCAGTGGGCAAATGTACAAAATCAGCAAGGGACCAAATGCTTTTTTTTCCCCCTCACTGTAGGCTCATATCAGAGTGACATTCCTGCAGCCTGAACCTTTAAAAAGAAGACTGTGTATGTGCTTTAGGGCCCGGCTCACACAGGGGCAACTTGCAATCCGACTTGACACAAGAAATCCCATTGAAGTGAATGGGAGCCATCTTTATGTACACTACTGAAGTCGCTCCAACTTCAAGGCGACTTCAGAAGAGATTCCTGTACTACTTGGAGGTGACTTCTATCCGACTTGTGCCCATAGAATTCAATTGAAGTCCAAGTCGGATCCCCCATCTAAACACAAGCGACTTTCACAGTGAAAAGAATAGAATTTATTTAGGGCAACCCCCTCCCTCCCTTCTCTTACAGAGCGACTTGAAGCGACTTACAACATGACTTCATCCCAGGCAACTTTGCTGTGGTCAATCAGTTGCCCAAAGCCGCGCTGAAGTTGTTTTCAAATCGCCTAGCAAAGTCACCCCACAAGTCGGATTGCCCCTGTTTGAACTGGACCTTAGTCAACAACAGCTACCGGTTTGAGTAAGTTTAGAACTGGCTTATTCAGCAAAGCAGTGAGGTCATAAAAATGTATGCACTCAATATGTGGAGCATAGTGTATTCCCTGGAGTACAGCACCTAGCAGTTGTGTGGGTACTTGTACATAAATGACCCAAAGGATTTTTCAAATTCCTCCAATTGCGGGGGTTCCAACCTTCCACAAATGGTATGCTCTGCATTTTTTGCGACTGTAGTCGCTTCTTCAGGAGCTTGTAATGCAGGTACCTAAAACCTATAATACCTCAGATGTACCCATAGTACTAAAGCATCAACCCTGCCAGATAAAGTACGCAACTGCATCAGAGCATGCAATCCAGATGTAATAAAAATTATTCTACATAGCACTTATTTTAGCAGCCTGACCTGCTAATAAGATGCAAAGCCGTGGCTAGCAAAGAAATACCGTAATTAGATCTTGCTGTCACGCAGCTCCATACTTATGCAACAAACCTTCATTATGCACAATTATGTCAGTATTTCTGTAATTAGGTAGAAGCCTGGTAATGCTGACATTTGTTGGCACTGGCAACAGAAACATAATTACCTGGACTGCATCTTTGGTCAGCAGGGCATGTGCCGTTTAAAACAAGCCTTTCACTACAGCAATCCGAGACCTGACAGAAGCAAACAAGTGAAGATTAATCTTTTTGTCAATCATGTCTATGCTTATAGAATGACTGCAGGATTAAAAAAATCCACCCAAGGAAACAATCTAAAAGCCCAACTTCAGGCAACTAAAAAAGTATCCTTAGCAGTGTAGGGGCTTACCCTGGTCATCTACTCCTCCCCCACTATCCAGGGTCCTGACATCATCAAGAAGCAGGGTCCATAGCTCTGCATTAGACGTGATGATGCTGGGGGACAATTCACCACTGGCACATGGGGGAAGCAATCAGGTTATATAAAGAAAAAACTTCTTCCTTTCTCCTAGAAACAAGCTATTATCCCTTGCACTGCAAATACTGCCCCAATGCAAGGGATAAATCCTAAATTTTCCTAGAGTTGGGCTTCAATTTAACGTTATAGCAACAAAACTGGTGCATGGACTACTGCATTCATACTGTCAATGGTTTAACAGATTCAGATCAGAGGTAATTGAAGGACACCACCTCTTATTCATATACATTTTTTGTTTAAGCTTTTTTCATATAATCAAAATTATCTTTTGGGCCATGGGCACCATTATAGATTATTTTTATTAGCTTAATATAGATATGCAGGTTGGGTTAAATGGTCGTCATCAATCTCCCTTTTTGGCGGGTGATGCAACTCTCCCACATTATTCCATTTTTATTTGATTTCTAGTTTAACCCCTATGGGCCAACTAGGGTTGTTTTTACATAGTTCCTTACCTTTTTAGATCTGGTAGGGACTATGATATACACATATATAAATAAAAAAAAATGTTTTTATTCCTTTCATTCTTTTGGATTGAGTCTGAGTTAGGAGTTCTGGCCACCAGATGTCCTTCATGCTGGGTAATGAGTTCTCCTTAAGGACTTTGTGTGGGGGTGGGACCCAGTTGGGTTAGTATCCCCGCTTACATGAGCCCCTTAAAAAAAAAAAAAAAAAAAAAGAAGGATATATATATTCTCCATGCCGTAATACATCCATAACTGCCCCTTAGGTTTTGTGACTTTGGATCCCAATACTATTATGATGGTTAACTACTAGTTATTTATTTTTCCCCTATGTCTAAACACAGCAGGGCAATTTTACCCATCAAGATGGCAGGAGGCCGCCTTCCTGTTGCGGAGACCGACTGGTATAAAATGGCAGTACGTCAGCAGCCTGTCCCATCCCTTGACGACGTCTATCTGTGGACGAAACGTACGTCGGGAGGACGCGCTGACGTTACTGCCATCCGATCTGTGAACATACCAAGCCAGCCAGCTTTTTACACGCTTGTTATCCAGTTACTTTTGTAAGTGCAATTATATAATTTTGTGGTGGATGTTGTCCCATCGTGAGAGCGGGCTCTGTGGACGTGATAGCAGTTCCAGTACATCAGCTCATAGAGAGAAGTGCACCAATCCCTTGAGGACCCTGGCCGGGTGAAAAACTGGATTTTTTTTTTTTTACTTCCCATAAAATCCCTTTCTCTGAGTTCGTCGACAGGCACAGCGACTCTTAGGACTAAGTGGGTTATACTGCCCTCTTCAGGGGTTTACTAGGCAGAACAGGCAGTTCTAACAGCAAAAAGAACAGTAACAGACACAGCCCCTCCCAGGGGGCAGTCCCCACTGGCAGATAACCCAACACCCAGCTCTGCTAGCTCAGTTCGTAACAAGCAGTGCAATATCAGAGGGGTGGGTGCTGTGCCTGTCGACAAACTCAGAGAAAGGGATTTTACGGTAAGTAAAAAAGAAAAAAAAAAATCCAGTTTTCTCTTTCGTTCCTCGACAGCCACAGCGACTCTTAGGACTAAGTGGGACGTCCAAAAGCAGTGCCAAAAATGAGGGGTGGGTAACAGAACAACAGAACTACACCCAACTGAACCCTCAGTGAAGAACCACACGTGTCTCACACGGCCGCCTGCAAAACTTTGCGGCCAAACGCAGCATCTGAGGATGCTAGAACATCAACTTTGTAAAACTTTGAGAAGGT
Organism: Glandirana rugosa; assembly: GCA_018402905.1. Lineage (NCBI taxonomy): Eukaryota > Metazoa > Chordata > Amphibia > Anura > Ranidae > Glandirana > Glandirana rugosa. The sequence continues at coordinate 567,494 of BLSH010276815.1, read as the reverse complement.
GTGCACAGAGGTCCAAGTAGCCGTCTTGCACACCTGAGACACAGATGCCTGATGTCAAAAAGCCCAGGAAGTGCTAATCGCCCTGGTAGAGTGAGCCGTGACCGAAAAGGGAGGCTCCAGACCCCGAACCGCATAGGCTCGGGACACGGTCTGTCTAATCCAACATGATAGTGGCCGATGAGGCCGCCAAACCTTTGCGTGGGCCATCCACCATGACTAAAAGAGCGTCTGACCTCCGAACAGAGGCCGTGGACGTTAGATACACCCGCAGGGCCCGAACAACGTCCAGGGAGTGCAAAGCGACCTCCTTAGGGTGAGACCGGTGCGGGCAAAGCAAAAGAAGGACAATGTCCTCAGATGTGGAAAGAAGACACCACCTTCGGCAAAAAAGAAGGTGACGGGTGCAGGACTGCCTTATCCTTGTGTAGGACCAGATACGGGGACCTACAAGACAGGGCCGCCAACTCAGACACCCGGCGGGCGGATGTGATAGCCAGAGAGATTTCCCTGATATTCTCAAAAGGCGGCTTCTGAAGTACCGAGAGGACCAAAATTGAGGTCCCATGGTACCTGGGGGGGGGGGGGGGA
>BLSH010276815.1:548215-566702 GCA_018402905.1 Glandirana rugosa | reverse complement strand
CAAACCCCCCCCCCCCCGATCCCTCAACACTTGGGATTCAATAGCCAGGCCGTTAAAGCCAGAGAGGGTAAAGCAGGGTGCAAGATGGGCCCCTGGGACAGAAGATCCTCACAAAGCGGGAGTCGCCAGAGGACGTCCATCACCATCCGTACTACGTCAGCGTACCAAGGACGCTCGGGCCAGTCGGGAGCTACCAGAATGGTCAGAATGCCCTCCGCCTCTATTCTGCGCAGAAGGCTCGGAAGCAGCTTGAGAGGAGGAAAGGCATAGATGAGTCGATACCGAGCCCACGGAGCCACAAGAGCATCGCCGCATCCGCCAAGGGATCCCTTGTCCTGCTCACGAAGGTCTGCACCTTCCGATTGAGACGGGACGCGAGCTGGTCCACGTCCGGGACACCCCATCTCAAGCAAATCTGCTGAAACACATCCGGGTGCAGGGACCACTCTCCCTGGTCCAGGCGCTGATGACTGAGATAGTCCCGCCTGCCAATTTTCTACGCCCGGTATGTGGACGGCAGAGATTGCGGGAACATTACTTTGTCCATCACAGGATGGGGGCTACCTCCGAGGCCACAGCCGAGCTTTTCGCCCGCCCTGTTTGTTCACGTATGCTACGGCCGCGTCATTGTCCGACTGAATCCGGACTGGGCACCCGTGTAGCCTCGACGTCCAATTGGAGAGGCAGCACCAAATTGCCTGCAATTTCAGGACATTGATCGGGAGAGGTGACTCCTCCGGAGACCACCGTCCCTGGGCTGAAAGCAACCCCAGGACTCCACCCCAGGCTGTCAGGCTGGCGTCCGTCGTGATCACTGTCCAGTGAAGGGGGAGGAAGGACTTCCCCAACCGAAGAGCTGGTGACCACAGCCACCAGAGCAGCGAGGCCCTCACTGGGTGATCCATGGAAGATGGGGACCTGTCCCATCTCAGGAGAATCTCCCGTTGCAGAACCCGGGTGTGGTACTGAGCATAGGGGACCGCCTCGAAGGAGGCCACAATTAGGTCCAGGACCCGCATGCAAAACCGAAGTGAGGCCCATTTCTGGGCGAGCAGGGACCGAACCGCCGACTGAAGCGCCTGCCGCTTGGTTGGTGGAAGGAAAACCTTCGCTTGGGCCGCATCCAGGATCAGCCCCAGATACTCCAAGCGGTGATAAGGAATCAAGACCGAGTTCGGAAGGTTGATCACCCATCCGAATTCCTGCAGAGTGTGCAGGGTAATCGTCACATTGTCCCTGAGCGCTGGAGCCGACTCCGCTCGCAGGAGAAGGTTGTCCAGATACGCCACCACCACCATACCCCTCTGTCTCAGCAGAGCCAGAACCGGGGCCAGCAGTTTGGTGAAGACCCGAGGCGCCGTGGCCAGGCCAAACGGAAGAGCTACGAACTGGTAGTGATCCTCTCAAACCGCAAAACGCTGGTGCTGGGCGCAGATGGGAACATGCAGGTACGCATCTTTGATGTCAAGGGAGACCAGGAAGTCGCCCTGGTGCAGGGCCGCTACTACCGAGCGGACCGACTCCATGCGAAACCTGCGAACCCGCACAAACCTGTTGAGGTCCTTCAGATCCAGAATGGGACAAACCCATCCTTCTTCGGAACCATGAAAAGGTTAGAATAAAACCCTTGGGAGCGTTCCGCTCGAGGAACGGACACAATCACCCTATGACCCAGAAGGTCCTGCACCGCCCCAAACAGGGCCCGCAGCCTGCCCGCAGGCAGCTGCAAGCTGGAGGCGAAGAACCTGTCTGGGGGGCGGGAACGGAATTCTATACTGTACCCCGAGGAGACCATCCCGAGCACCCAGCGGTCCGAGATGCGGGAAGACCACCTGTCCGCGAACCCCAGGAGATGTACCCCCACCCGAACACCAGGCGGGGGGCAACCCTTCATGCGGAGGAGACCTTGTCCTCTGGCTTGGTGCCAGGGACGCTTCTGTCCACCCGCTGGGGCCTTGGCGGGCTGTGGACCCTTGCCCGAGGTGCGGGAGCGACGAAAAGGCCGCCTATAGGCCGGAAAGGAAGGCCCCTGATGGCGATGGGAGTCCGCACTCCTCCTGGGCTCCGGGAGGAAGGAGCTCTTGCCTCGGTGAGTTCTTTGATCACCTCGTCCAAGGAGTCACCGAAGAGCCGCCCCCCCCCCCCTGGAAAGGTAAATCCGCCAGGGTCCTCTTAGAAAGCACTTCAGCCAAAGCCACCGCCTGGCCACCACAGAGACCGCGGACGCCTTGGATATCAGGGGGGCTGCGTCCAGGGCAGCATCGCATAGATACTGAGCCACCTGAACCATCCGGTCAGCAAGGTCCACACACTCAGGAGAAGCCCGAGTCCTGTTCAACTCACCGTGCAACCACTTTGCCCACTCAGTGAGCATTTGCGACGCCAGAGCAGAAGCCACCACGGGCCGCATGGCCGATCCCGTCAGAACAAATAGGGACCTGACACAAGCCTCAGCCTTCCTGTCAGCCGGGTCCTTAAAGTACGGCGTGCCCTTCACCGGGATAGTGGTCGCCCTGCACAGGTGGGACACTGGTGGGTCAACCACGGGGGGGCGATGCCCATTTCTTCAATAATTTATCCTCAAAGGGATAACGCACGGCAAAACACTTTGGGATAAGATGGGAGCTCTGAGGCCGAGCCCAAGAGGGCAGTAGAAGCCATTTAGTCTTAAGAGTCGCTGTGACTGTCGACGAACGAAAGAGAAAGCCGGTGCGCTTTTCTGCTTACATCTGGTAAGCATACATAATATCTGGTGGTGGATTTTCACTCTATCTGGCTATCTACGCACACTGGGTGTCCCCGCCCCTTCACCAACCATTCTACTGTGGACTTTCATATATGAACTTTCACATATGAGAGAGATATATAGATTGTTTCATTCATCGAGTGCTGAGTGGATTTGCATATACCATCTATCTCTGTATCTATTTATAGATCGGTTTTCCCATGTATCATATGTGGTCCTTGTTTATTCATTTCTTTTATTTATCAAACACCTATTGGTCCTAGTGGGGTCATTTTGCTCAGTTTATACTAAGGAATATTTAAACTAGAACTGAAGGTTCTTGCCTTTTTGTGTTTATGAATGCTAACACATCTGCATACTTTTTAACCATTTATGAGACTTTATTACACCTAAGATTTTTGGTGCAGCTCTGGGTATAAAGGTTTATGTGTGTGGCTATTCATATCACACAATATTTAGTGCAGCCTATTTGAAATTACACACACAGTATATGCTTTCAATCCGGAAACTCTTGTCACAGAAACCTGTTCAGCTTCCTGGGATTTTTTTTATCAGGTGAAATTTCCCTGATGGCTTTTGGATGACAAAACATGGGGAGTAAAATCCAATCCCTGGAAGAGCTGTTCCGGTGGTACGGGAACAATTGCCTCCTGGTCCGCCAGACCCTGTAAGTTGTCTAGCAACCCTGCTGCCCTTAAAGGATCCTTGGGTGGATGGGACAGTATAAAGTTTTGTGGGGGAGGGGGGAAAAGTTCCAACCGATAGCCTTCTATTAGAATCTGCAAGATATAGGGGAACAAAGTGAGAAAGTCACCCCCTACCCTGACGCTGGTGTAACTGACTGTTGGTGTCCTTGGGTCCGGAAAAGAACAGACCACCCTTCTGTCCCCTCTTTACCTTCCCCCACCTTCTGTTTGAGCCTTATATGCTTTGAATTGAACCACGTTAGGGGGCCATGGAAAAAAAAAATAAATAAAAAAAAATAAAAACTTCCTGCCTTTCTCCTTCCTGGTTCTCACCGGGAACTTTTTCCCCTTTTCCGCAGATCATGATAGGACCTGATCCAGGCCACGCCCAAAGAGCTGGGAACCCTCAAAGGGTAACCCACAGTGCCATGACCTCGACATATGATCCCCCTCCCACGACTTGACCCAGACGGCCCTCCCTGCTGAATTAACCAGTTCCACACCACCTGCCGTGTATTTACGGCAGCAGTGTGGACACTGTGCGCGAATCGCTGTAAAAACACGGCGATCTGAGAATGGCCGCTAGGGGCGCACACTGCACTCCTGAGGAGTGTGCCCGCAGCTCGAGCGGACCCGATGTCCACTGGCAAGCTGCGATGAGCGGCCACAGGCAAAGAACGGGGAACCGCCAATGTAAACACAGCGGTTCCCCACTCTGTTAGTGGGGGCATGGGTGATCTACTGATCCCTGTCACTGGGATCAGTTAGATCCCTCATGCCCATGGTAGCCCAACCCCCCCCCCAGTTAGAACACACCCAGGGAACAAACTTAACCCCTTCACTACACCCTGTAGGTTAACCCCTTCACTGCCAATGACATTTATACAGTAATCAGTGGACATTTAAATTTCTGATCACTGTATAAATGTCAATGGTCCCAAAAAAGTGTCAAAAATGTCCGACATGTCCGCTGCAATATTACTAGTAAAAAATAAAAAAAAATAAAAACCCCAGAAATTAATACTCACCATCCATAAACGCGGCCACTTTTGCGCAAACCAATCAATAAACGCCAATTGCGATTTTTTTAATCAAAAATATGAGGAAGAATATAAATCGTCCAAAACCGATGAAAAAAATGTTTTTATATTTTTTTTTGGATTTGTATTTTAGCAAAAAGTAAGAAATTAGTTTTTTTTGCAAAATGGTCGCTCTTCTTTTGTTTATAGCGGCGATCAGAAATGACGCAGAGGGGATCAAATACCACCAAAAGAAATCTCTATTTGTGGGGAAAAAAGGACGCAAATTTCATTTGGGTTCGTCGTCGCACGACCGCGCAATTGTCAGCTAAAGCGACGCAGTGCTGAATCACAAGAAGTGCTCTGGTCCTAAACTGGGAAATTCTTCCGGAGGTGAAGTGGTTAAGGAGGGAAGCTGACTTGGCAGTGGTTCTAATGGTTTCCACTGCCACGTCTGCTACAGTTTTGCTCACAATCTCTAACGAGTCTGACTTCCTTTGAATTGTTTCCCCTAGTGATATGACTGGAGAGTCTGTGTAGCCAAGCGTGCACGTTCCTTGCTATATAGGCTGATGCTAAAGCAGGAGCCTTGGCCACTGCATTGGCATCCCATGCTCTTCGCAGTAACGTTTCAGCCCTTCGGCCCATTTGATCCTGTAAGTTCCCTGAGTCCTCGAAGGACAAATCAGATTTCTACGAAACCTGTTAAAGAGCTGCATCCAATTTGGGGATCTTGAAGAATTTCTCCTCCTCCTCTTCCCCAAATGGAAACTTCCTCTTGCATGTCTTGAGCTTAAAGACTTTTCTCTCTGGGTCCTTCCACTCCCTCAAAATAACCTCTTTTAGGGTCTGATGGACTGGGAAGACTTGACTGAGGCTTTTCCAGTCCCCTGTACATTTTATCCCGGGCTGACGCCTGCGTTGGAGGCTCCGGGATATCCTCAGAGCTGCAAATTTCCCTGAGTAGCCCCTCCATGTCTTCGACCCGGAAGAGGTGCCTGGGATCCTCACTGTCCTGGCTTTCTGACTCTGAATTTTCTCCTTCCTCTAAGGAGCTTTGGTCTGACTCCCCCGGGTCCTCAAACTCCTCTAACCCAGATGTGAGAGAGGGAGGTCTCTGCCGTGTTCTTGAGCTTCTGTCGGATGCACCCCCTTGGGAGGGGGTCCCGTCCCTCGAAGACAGGGTTTTTCCACCACTAGTGCTAGGCCCTTCTTTTGCTGCCATCATCATCTTCAGGGATTGAAGCGTAGCAAGCATCTGTTTGTACTGAGAGGAAGTCCCTCATTACTGCTGAGGTTTCCTTGCCTGACAGTTTATGGATGTATCTATAGCAAAAAGGTTCCGCATGATCCTGGGGGGGGGAAAGAGTACATCTTGGGCTTAGATTTGTGGGCCCCCTGAGCAAATCCACTGGGTTCTAGGGAGACAAAAGGTAAGACAGTGCCCATAAATCCAACAGGATGTACATCCATCTCCTGTCCCCCCCTCCCACCACAAGGGGTATGGGTAAGACCCTCCTTAACCAACCACTTGTCAAACAGTGGAGGACTCACCACCTGTGGCCTCCTCTTTCTCTATCTCCATTCCTGTCCACAACTGGTCCCTGCCTTTGGAATGCAGGAGGCGGGGAGACGTTGCAGTGGGTGGCCTGGAACATAAGAGGGACTCGTGGGACCTCCGCCTTGCTCCTCCGGATTTTTATCTGGCGCCATTTTGCTGGAGCCCCGCCGCCCGAAATGGATTCGGCAACTAGCGCGAACTCTCAGGTTGAGCGGGGCCGATGGGAGAGAAGCCGCTCGCCATTTTGACGTAGCACGGCCACCAGAAGTGGCGCCCTGCCACCATCTTGCGCCACCATGCCACCATCTTGCGCCACCCTGGGAGTCGGCGGTCAGAACGCCCCTCTCTCTCTCCCCAGGAATGTTTTTTCCACTGCCCTTCGGGAACTCATGCTGGCAGGTGAAGCTACCACCTTTCCCTCCCAACCGACCTGGACTCCAGCTGAGCCCCCGGTTCCTTCAGCCCCCAAAGTACCTGACCTGGGTGGCAGGTAAGGGGAAGGAGTGTGTCCACATGAGCACCGGGACACCCCACTGTGCCCGTGAAAAACTCCTTGCCGGGGATAGGAGCCCCCTGAGGTGGGGATGAATCCTGACTGGACCCGCAGCCCTCCCCAGCTCTGGCATCCAGCGTACACCTCATGTGTTGATTGTGTTTCCTGTCAGGTGGACCAGTCATCTCTCAGGTGTGCCATCCTGGAATATGACTAGAGGAAAAAAAAAAGTGTGCATGTAGACTATATATATATATATATATATATATATATATATATATCTCACACACACACACACGTATACATACAGTATCTCACAAAAGTGAGTACACCCCTTACATGTTTGTAAATATTTTATTATATCTTTATGTGACAACACTGAAGAAATGACACTTTGCTATAATGTAAAGTAGTGAGTGTACAGCTTGTATAACGGTGTAAATGTGCTGTCCCCTCAAAATAACTCAAAATAAAAATGTCCACATTGGGCCCAATTAGTCATTTTCCCTCCCCAGTGTCATGTGACCCGTGTTACAAGGTCTCAATCGTGAATGGGGAGCAGGGGTGTTAAATTTGTGGTTTTCGCTCTCACTCTCTCATGCTGGTCACAAAGTTCAACATGGCACCTCATGGCAAAGAACTCTGAGGATCTTCTACATAAAGATGGCCTAGGGTATAAGAAGATTGCCAAGACCCTGAAACTGAGCTGCAGCATAGTGGCCAAGACCATACAGCGGTTTAACAGGACAGGTTCCACTCAGAACAGGCCTCGCCATGGTCGACCAAAGATGTTGAGTGCACATGCTCAGCATCATATCCAGAGGTTGTCTTTGGGAAATAGATGTATGAGGGCTGTGTCAGTATTTCTGCAGAGGTTGAAGAGCCTGTCAGTGCTCAGACCATACGCCGCACACTGCATCTAATTTTCTGCATGGCTGTCGTCCCAGAAGGAAGCCTCTTCTAAAGATGATGCACAAGAAAGCCTGCAAACCGTTTGCTGAAGACAAGCAGACTAAGGACATGGATTACTAGAACCATGTCCTGTGGTCTGATGAGACCAAGATAAACTTATTTGGTTCAGATGGTGTAAAACATGTGTGGCGGCAAATAGGTGAGGAGTACAAAGAGAAGTGAGTCTTGCCAACAGTCAAGCATGGTGGTGGGAGTGTTATGGTCTGGGGCTGCATGAGTGCTGCCGGCACTGGGGAGCTACAGTTCATTGAGGGAACCATGAATGCCAACATGTACTGTGACATACTGAAGCAGAGCATGATCCCCTCCCTTCGGAGACTGGGCCACAGGGCAGTATTCCAAGATAATGACCCCAAACATATCTCCAAGAGGATCACTGCCTTGCTAAAGAAGCTAAGGGTAAAGGTGATGGACTGGCCAAGCAAGTCTCCAGACCTAAACCCTATTAAGCATCTGTGGGGCATCCTCAAACGGAAGGTGGAGGAGCGCAAGGTCTCCAACATCCACCAACCCCGTGAGGTCATCATGGATGAGTGGAATAGGTCTCCAGTGGCAACCTGTGAAGCCCTGGTGAACTCCATGCCCAAGAGGGTTAAGGCAGTACTGAAAAATAATGGTGGCCACAAAAAAAAATTGACAATTTGGGCCCAATTTGGACATTTTCACTTAGGAGTGTACTCACTTTTGTTGTCACTGGTTTAGACATTAATGGCTGTGTGTTGAGTTATTTTTGAGGGGACAGCAAATTTACACTGTTATACAAGCTGTACACTCACTACTTTACATTGTAGCAACGTGTCATTTCTTCAGTGTTGTCACATGAAAAGATATTAAATATTTACAAAAATGTGAGGGTGTACTCACTTTTGTGAGATACTGTGTGTAATCTAGATTATATATATATATTTTTTATTATTATTATTATTATATTATATACCTCTATCTCAGCTATATTCACATTTAGCGCTCTGTGAAAAATAAATGTTGGAGTACCTTTTTGTGATGTTTTATTCTGCAGTCACATGACTGTAAAGCCTTCCTTTCCCTAACAGTGGGGGTGTATCGGATTAGAGGGCAGAAAGGGTCAGATGTCTCACTAATCAGGGATGTACATCTCAGTGGCGGCTGGTGAAGTTTTAAGATGGTGGGGCGCTAGACCCCGCCCTTCCTTTTTGGCCCATGCCACTTCTTAGAAGCCACACCCCTTATAGACTCCACCCACTCAATGTACAGTATAACTCAGCTGTCAGTCTTAATTCTCAATAAAATATTGCTGGCTCATTCATCCATTCAATCCCAAAGGTAAAGAACTACATTAGCTGTGAGGTCTGCACAGGAACCCAGCACAGACTGGCATTATGTGGGTTTTTATGTATGTGCTATGCCATCAAGCTCCATCCTAATTCCTTATTTTATAGTAGGAACGCTGGAAATCCTCCACTAACCCCTGACACATGGTGAGCCAGAGAAATGTCCCTGGTTTTTGGAACTGACGAGCTTCACGAACATAAATCTTCATTATCTGTCAAAAAAAGTTCAAAATGTAATTATAAAATCAGGCGCTTTAAGATGGCATTCATTGGAAAGCAGTTATTGTAGAGAAATTGTCATGAGTAGACATTCCTCTTGTTCTGTTGTTTGATGCTGAGCTACACAGAGGCTGAGCAAGGCTCCATGAAAACCGACAGCTTCAATCAACACAGCATCAACTCCACTCCTGGTGACTTCTTGGTCCCTGCATTGGAAGTCATGAGTCATTGCTTCCAATGCACTGAATGCAGGGATGAAGAAGTCACCAGGAGTGGAGTTGTTGCTGTATTGGCTGAAGCTGCCTGTTAAACAGTAAAGTATGAAGAGCTGAGGGTGTGCAGTGCTGCTGAGCTCGGTGGTTCCCCAATGTCAGAAGACTAATTGCAGATTACTGCCTGTGTATCCCTGAGAACTCCCTGTGACTTACATGCCAGCTCAGAGTTCTTATCCTACTGCTGGGCTTTGGAAGGGACCTGTTCAGCCTTATCTGTTATCTATGGATGCAGACTAATCACTGCCTGTGTATTTCTGGGAGCTCCCTGGCATGTATGCTCAGAGATCTTACTTTGCAGACACAGCTCTGCTTGGATCTGATTGTCCCTCTGAGCTTCTCATTCCTGAAGCTGTAGTCATCCATGATGATTTATCCAGGCAAGAGATCTGCTGCTCCCTCTCCTCTCCTCCATTGAGCGATCGCACATGTCCTCCTTCTCTGCTCTGTATAGGATGGTGGGTGGGGGAAGGGTCCCTGGTGGAGAGTGGAAACACTGCTGGAGGTAGAGACCAAGTGTCGGAGTGCGACTTGTGGAGCGGGGGACATGGCTGGGCAGCTGGCCAGAATGTGTAACTGCAGGCAGAGAAGATCTTGGCTCCCCCCCCCCCCCCAGCCAGAGACCAAATGGACTAGGCAGTTTAAGGTCTGTAGATTCAGACGCCCCAGAACTCAGCTATCCTTAGAATGGAATGTTGGAAAGCAGCCAATGAGGGTGGAGAATTCATTTTACTGTGTTCTAGATACAGCTTTTTAATGAGATTTGGGACGTCTGCCCTGTTGCTACGTAGATTTCACTTCTCTTTCTTATCTAATCTGTCTATTCCAGCAATTAGCAACAGCAGCACAGCTAGAGAGAAATTCCAAAGATTTTTTTTTCTTTAGAGTTTCTCTCTAGCTGTGCTGCTGTTGGTTAATAATTATAGTTAATTTTTATTTCTTACTTATTTTTTTTGGTGGGGCACTGCCCCAGCAGTCCTTATGGGCGAGCCTCCACTGGTACATCCCTCATCTCCGTGCATTGCCGTCTCGGACACATCAGTCAGTATGCTGGTCAGCCTTCAGCCCTCTTTCACCGCCAAATCTATATTAAAGTGGAGTTCCACTCAAAAGTGAAACTTAAGCTTATCCGATTCCTCCCCAGGCGGGTACCTGTTCTCCCCACTTCCGTTGGACCTCGCCACGGCAAGGTACATCACAAGTTCAGCCCCCCTGCTCCTGCCCCTGCTGCTGGGCTAGTAAAGGAGCGCAGCAGGGACTCAGCTGTATACTCGCGAGGCTTCACTGCTGGGTTCCCTTACCAGCAATGGCAGCACCCGACAGCCAACAGGATGCCAACATTGCTGGAATACAGGACGGGTAAGTGTCCTAATATTGAGAGTCAACAGCTACAGTATGTGTAGCTGCTGACTTAATTTTTGATAAGGGGGGGGGGCAGAACAATTCTTTAAAAGTCCTGGCTGCCTCTCTCCCCCTCACACATTGCAACCATGTTCACTGACTCCGGGTGATATTTTTGACAACCTGGAGCCCTCCTCCACATCTGTTAGTGGTCAGCCACCTACAGAATGGGAATCCTTCCCATGAGTCTGTCCCCTGATGTGACTGGGGCAGACTGGAGAATGATCACTGTTTCGTACTGTGCTTTAGAGAAACTGACAGCAGTTTAGGACACTTATGTTTTGTGATAACTTTTTGGCTCTGGACTCTTTGGGGAAGGGAGTGTGTAAGTAGGTGGGTCACACACAGAGGGCTGGGTGCACTGCACTTTAGACAGAGGCGCTCCTGCAAGGAACCTCTATGAATCAGCACAGTAGACCTTGGATGGGATGTGGCAGCTCTGAGTACAGGGAGATGTAGAGCAATGCTCGGCACCCAGTATCTCATCCTAACAGCAGGCTTGGTGGGGGGCATGGCACAAAACTGACTACAGGGGTTACAGGCACAGAGTTCTGCATCTCCCAACCGGAATCTAAGAGACACAAACTGACCATGCCAGCACGGATCTGCTTACAGGCTTGGAATGATCAGTTTGAGAAAGAAAACACAGGGAACTGGCGGGATCAACAGCTATTTAGCAGAAACTGCAAAGTAAATAACATACAGATTACTTCTCCCAACAAATATGTGACACAAGTGGCTGTTTATATTTTTAGGGTAACATACTTCAAACAAATAGAGCTTATAAATATACAAAAGCCTGTGATGTTGATAATACTTAACTGTGGCAACAAATGAACTAGACGAGGGTGCGCTTCCCTATACACCAAAAGGCCACTTATCTAAAATGTAACCTTTATTATAAATCATTAAAAGGTATGCAAATGACCATAACAGGTAGCCCTATAAGGTGAGGTCAGTGCCACTATATATGAACCAAAGTTCTATCTCTATGTGGTATTATTTACACCTACATTAATTGGTGAAGTTAACCTTAGTGGGCCCTGTGGCTGCAGGAAAGAAATTTGCTCCGTGTACAGCCAGCCTAACTTTCTAAGAATAGTACAACTGCAGTGTGTACGTAGCATTATTAGCTCACTCAACGCTTACAATTACTGCCTGGAACCGCTTTTGAAGGGAGCCTGGATCAGAATGTTGTCCAGCAATTATATACATTTCAGCCCTTCGGTTATGACCTAGATCTACAATCCAGAGCCACAGTGAACATAGCCTGATGCTAAAATTCCATACTCTCCACTATGCCCATGTTCAACAACTTGCCATCAGCAAATTTTGTCCATATACTGTATGCGTGCAACATTTGTGCTAAAGTTTACACATGTACAATGTATAGCACAAATTAACCTGTTTGTCCTATTGGTTGCTGGGATGCAGACAGACATGTAATGCCAACATAAAAATACATATTTGGGGGGGGGGGGGGGGACACCCTACCAAACGCATGGTGCTGCTTGTACAGACCAATAGACAAAAAACGCATATTACAGCGCACACATGATACATACACCTACCAGGCTGTTTAAAAGCAGCTAAACGTATATAGCAAAAAATGCAAAAATATGGGGGTTTGGTCACACTAAATGGCCATGAAGTGCTTAAGCCCACTGACTGCTGCAAAGTACCCCGTTTTACCAGTGGGTCCTACACTAACCTTAGAGTGAATGCTCCTATCTCAAACCATGGAAGCCAACGCCTCTCTTTATGGGAGACCAGAGGACACATCCCATGGATCAGGTGGACACTGATTGGGGGTAATTAAAACGCATATTACAGCCATATTATGGCCATTTAGAGTGCCCAAACCCCCGTATTTTTGCATTTTTTGCTATACACGTTTAGTTTTAAACAGCCTGGTAGGACTATGTATCATGTGTGCGCTGTAATATGCGTTTGTCTATTGGTCTTTACAAGCAGCACCATGCGTTTGGTAGGGTGTTCCCCCCCCAAATATGTATTTTTTTGTATGCTGAGGTCCTGACCAGACCTTTTGGGCTGGAGAACCCCATCCTCCTTAATTACCCCCAATCAGTGTCCACCTGATCCATGGGATGAGTCCTCTGGTCTCCCATAAAGAGAGGTGTTGGCTTCCATGGTTTGAGATAGGAGCATTCACTCTAAGGTTAGTGTAGGACCCACTGGTAAAACGGGGTACTTTGCAGCAGTCAGTGGGCTTAAGCACTTCATGGCCATTTAGTGTGACCAAACCCCCGTATTTTTGCATTTTTTGCTATATACGTTTAGATGCTTTTAAACAGCCTGGTAGGAGTATGTATCATGTGTGCGCTGTAATATGCGTTTTTTTTTTTTTTTATGTAATGCCAACATGTCGTGTGTAATCAGTCGGATAATACATGGTTGATATTTACATCTTAGCTTATAGAGTACATTAGTGCTGTACACATAAATAGCACACCCACGTACATGCGTACAGAGTAAAATATGGTCCACTGCAGATTTCGGTTTTGATTTTAAAGATCTGAAGGCAGCACAGGTTTACTGACCTTTATGCAACCGTGTGCATGGGTTCATAAAATAAATACACCCGTGTTCATAAAAAACAATAGCATTAAAAATTCAGCTTTTTTTATGGCCAGGTGCATGAGCCCAAGAGTATGTGTGAACATTATTGTGACTGCATATATTTGGCTGTTCTCCAGCTTTCACTTATCCTTTAGTTTCTGGCATGTGCCCTGGGTGTGCCCAATGAGAAGGACAAAGCAAGATATCAGGACGACATGTTATACATACCAAAGAGTTCACCGATTCTCCCACGGATTCCACAATTAATCTGCCCAGGAGAATGATGCAGGGTACAGCCATTCTAAGACACAAAAAAACACAAGTGACAGACACGTGTATTGTATCCAGGCAGCAGAAATAAAACCTGTTAAGAGCACACACAGGCACATGGGACTCTCACGGCCTTAAATGCCCTTCTGTTGTCTTATTCTCTCTCTGCATAAATGAGGCATGTTAGACTGGAGCAAAAAAACAAAACAAAAAAAAAAAAAACCACACACACACGCACACACTTATACAATACAAAAGTATTGGGACACCTGTCTTTACATGAACTTTTTTTTTTCCCCCCCTCAACAAAAAGGTTTTTATTGTACATCTGAAAAAGTACATACACATCCACAAAACATCACAGAATTGACAATATATGCCCGGTGACCATGCAATAATAAAAGAGACATTCCACAAGATTTGTCAGCTTAACCCCTTGCCGACGGCTGATCGGCAAATGACGGCGACAGAGTGGCTCTGTAACGCGAAACGCCGTCATATGACGGCGGCCGCGAGACAGAGCCTAGTGAGCGCGCTCACTGTGTTCGGGGGGGGCCAGGGAGCGGGTGCGGCGGCTTTGATTGCCGCCGGCTACCCGCGATGCCCCCCCCCGGAGTGAAGGAACGGAGGTCCGTGTAAGTAAACACGGACCTCCGTTCAGTGAAGGGGGAAGGGCTGTGATCACAGCCTTCCTGTACATGAAGGCTGTGACCACTTCCCTTCCCCTGTTAGGGCAGTCCCCACACAGTTAGAACACGCCCAGGGAACATAGTTAACCCCTAGATCGCCCCCTGCAGGTTAACCCCTTCACTGCCAATGACATTTACACAGTAATCAGTGCATTTTTATAGCACTGATCACTGTATAAATGCCAATGGTCCCAAAAAAGTGTCAAAACGTTCCGACATGTCCACCCCAATATCGCAGTACTGCTAAAAATCGCAGATCGCCGCCATTACTAGTAAAAAATAAAAAAAAAATAAAAACCCCAAAAATGAATTCTCATCATCCGTAAACGCGACCACTTTTGCGCAAACCAATCAATAAACGCCGATTGCGATTTTTATCGCAAATATGAGGAAGAATATAAATTGGCCAAAAACGGTGAAAAAAAATGTTTTTTTATATTTTTTTTTTGGATTTGTATTTTAGCAAAAAGTAAGAAATTTGGGTTTTTTTGCAAAATTGTCGCTCTTCTTTTGTTTATAGCGGCGATCAGAAATGACGCAGAGGTGATGAAATACCACCAAAAGAAAGCTCTATTTGTGGGAAAAAAAGGACGCAAATTTCGTTTGGGTACAACGTCGCATGACCGCGCAATTTTCAGTTAAAGCGATGCAGCGCCGAATCGCAAAAAGGGCTCCGGTCCTAAAGCTGGAAATCCTTCCGGGGCTGAAGGTTAAACAATAAGGATTCCAGCCAATACTCTGGAGACCATTATAAAAAGGCACATATTGGATCGGTTTCCGCCAACTGCCCTGGGATTTCCTCTGCACCCCCCTCCTCAAAGGACCATCTACATGAGCAGTCTGTCCATGGTCAGATCAGCTAGTGCCAAGCCCGGTAAATTCAACCAAGGAGCCCACAATCTTTCAATTTTACCACCAGTACCCCCTATGCTGGTATATCATTTTTTCCAACCGGTGTGTATCACTCATTCTAGCCAATCATTCTTTCACTGTAGGGGGGTTCAGTAGATTTCCAGTGGGTTAGTATTGCTAATCTATCCTGGAAAAGTGCTCTCCCTACAGCCTGTCTGGGGACAGCCTCCATTTTTAAAGCGTCTAGTATGCCTAAGGCCTCATACACACGGACGTTTCTAAAAAAATAAACAAAACGTCGGGCCCGACGTCAAGGAAAAAAAGTCGGCGTTTTTCGGCGTTATGCATCGGCGTTTTTGAGCGTTAGTGAGCGTCGGCGTCAATAGGCGTTTTAAAAAAAAAAAAAATCATCCCTATGCTATTTTTCAACCTAAAAATGTCGGCGTCAAAAAACGCCGGTATAATATTAGGTGGCGTTTGTTGGCATATTGTGGCGTCGGCGTCAAAAAATGCGAAAACGTTACAGCCTCAGAACGCGATGGCTGTGGGTTCTAGTTACAGCTCAGTAACGCCGACGTCATCTACAGCTCAAAAACGCCGATGTTTTTATGGGGCCATTGACTAACATGGAGAGCTGCAAAAAACGCCAGAAAACGCCAGCGTCAAAAAACGTCCGTGTGTATGAGGCCTTATAGGCAACATTTGGTATCCTCTGGGACTTGTATTTGAAATACCTGGTTAATGGTATTAATGACAGATTTCCAATACCTGTGGAGCTTGGGGCATCGCCATAGCATGTGGATCAAATCCCTGTGATCTCTACAGCATCTAGTACATGTGGGATCAGATTGCAAATCCATACGCACCAATTTGGCAGGTGTGTAATGGACTCAGCACAATGTATAGCTGTGATAGACGTTGGGCTACATTCAGGGAACACTTTACATGAACTTTAATGGCATCCCAATCTTAGTCCGTAGGGTTCAATATTGACTTGGCCCATCCTTTGCAACTATGACAGCTTCAACTCTTCTGGGAAGGCTGTCCACAAGGTTTAGGAGTGTGTCTATGGTAATGTTTGACCATTCTTCCAGAAGCGCATTTGTGAGGTCAGGCACTGATGTGGATCAGAAGGCCTGGCTCGCAGGCTCCGCTCTAATTCATCACAAAGGTGTTCTAATTGGGTTGAGGTCAGGACTCTGTGCAGGCCAGTCAAGTTCCTCCACCCCAAACTCGCTCAGCCATGTCTTTATGGACCTTGCTTTGTGCACTGGGGTGCAGTCATGTTGGAACAGGAAGTGACCATCCCCAAACTGTTCCCACAAAAGTTGGGAGCATGAAATTGTCCAAAATGTCTGAAAAGTTCCCTTCACTGGAACCAAGGGGCCAAGCCCAACCCCTTAACAACCCTACACCATAATCCCCACTCCACCAAATGATTTGGACCAGTGTACAAAGCAAGGTTCATAAAGACATGGATGAGGTAGTTTGGGGTGGAGGAACTTGACTGGCCTGCACAGAGTCCTGACCTGGCTGGTTTCAATAGGATTTCGTTTGCTTCAAATGAGTTTTATATTGCCATACAGGCCAATAAAAATGAAAAGGCAAGTCAAAATCACCTGTTAATGAAGTTTGAATGGTCTCCAAAGTGTCTCAAACAGATGTCAAAAGAATGCCAACACCACAAGCCCCAAGCCAGTCTACACAAGCCCTTGGAGAGATTTATCCTCACTTTTTTTTGTACTAGTGACAATTGTTTCACCAAACAGTTAGATGGGGTAATCTCCAAAAGCAACACACATAAACAAAAACATTATTATTATTTTTTTATTTTTTAAGTAGAGTGCACCATCAGCAGCACAGAGAAAACAAAACAAAAAAAGCTTGCACTAAGCCTCGGACAGCAGTAGAAACCAGACTGGAGGTTGCAAAATCCAACTGCACTCTAGCAAAAAATAAAATTATAGACACTTTACTTTATAGCTGCGCGCCCCCCCCCCCCCCAAAAATTTAAAAAAAAATAAAATAACAGTGCTGGCAACAGAATACTATAAATTACTTACAGTTCCAGTGGACAAGGCTACCCAAGTCTTTAAGCATTTGACACTTCAGAGAGTGTCAAATAACTGCACCCCCACTGTGCACTGTTCCTCCCACTGGCTCATTAGTCACTGCAGGACACAGTAGTAGATTAGAGGCTGGAGGAACTATTGAGTGCAGCATGGAGGCTGTACTGCTTGCAGATGTCAGACTTGCTGCTCACCAAAAAGGTAAATATTCAGTCTTCTATTGCAGTTACCATTCTAGTTTTTTTGGGGGGAAGCAGCAGTCACTTTAAAAGGGAAATTGTTGGGGGGCGTGGCCTGGCGGCAACACGAGCGGGCGCACATCCGCGGTGCTCGAGAGCGGCCCGAACGAATCCACGGGCATCCTGCCACTAGAGGAAAGGGTGAGACATATAAACACCCCGCCGACATCCCTCTCACTAAGAGCCACATTTTAAGCCCAAAATCGGGCGGATAGACAACCGGCCTCCGCGCGGCCGAAAATCGAGGCCGCGGCTTTGCGGCCTACTAACGCCGGAGCTGACGGCGCGGCCCCCAGGCACACACTTGACCGTCTGCACGCATACTTCCACACTGATGGAGAGGTGGATGAGTGCACAATGAACTGAATAAGCTTTCCTGAGCTCCCGCCCTGGCATATAGACGGTAACATATCGCTGGCAACTGAATCGCACCAAACATCAGGGGATGGTCAGAAGAAGCAGCAGTGCAGGACCCCGACCCACCAGAGATCAACCAGTGGGCGACATCGACCGCTTCTTTCAAAGACACGGCCCTGATTCCAGGCGTACTACAACACCCAAGATGACAACCGCTCAGGCTGCGACATCACAACAGACCTCCCAGGTACGCACCAGACAGCACCTTCGCTCCTCACCGGAGTCTGAAAACGGATCCGTAAGATCCAGAAGCCCATCACCTGCTCCCCGTAGCCCTAGTGCCCCTTGGGATATGGAGGCCTATATAAAAGCGCTACCCACTAAAAACGACATAGAGGCCTATATCACCAGGCTAGAGAAGTAGTCTGAGGCCACTCCTCGCTTCCACGACAGACCACGCATGGACCCTCCAGACAACACTACAGCGTCGGACTCGCCAACAGTAGAACCCACAACATCATGCGGACCTTAGTCCCGGCACAGAAACTTTCTTCGCCAGCTACAGCGGGTGACCAACTAGAGACCACCCAGCCCCAGGACGTGACGACGAAGAAGACTGGTAGGGGACTACAAACCACGCTAAGTCAACGGTCGCTATACAATGGCAGATATACGGTCCCGCCCTCGAGTCCTTTCGAATAAGTCAAGTAACACGTGAGTAGGTGGAGAGGTAGTCACACCTTCATACGCAC